>CM062248.1:3251099-3318089 GCA_031216285.1 Syzygium syzygioides | reverse complement strand
ACGCAAGCCCATCATGCAAGGAAGGTTCTCAAGGGTCGGTGTAGGATCTTCGAGCAGGCCAAAAAATAACACTCGGTACTTATGCGGGAGAGGGAGAGGCTTGAGACCAAGCTGAACATCCTCGTTATTCAGATCAAGACTGAGAGTGAGACTGCCGGACCAACACTAAAGAAGCAAAGGATCTCAAAGAGGTTGGATGATCTTGATCATGAGATTCAAGTTGATCAAGGCCTTGTGGCGTACGTAAGTCAACTTTTGGAAGAGCAACGATCTGTGTTTGACGAACTCAATGAAGAAAGTGAGAGTCGTCTGTATTCAGAAATTAAAAAGCATGACACCATAAGGAATCGGTGTACTGAGGAAAATAAACGGTTGGAGGAACGCTTCTGGCTTTGTTGTCGCCCTTAGACAGCGTGTTAACCTTATGGAGTCTACTAGTAAACTTTAATTCTTTTTAAATCCATCCATTTCATCGATTTGGTGTAGCTGGATTTTACTTTATTCTAAGTATATCATACCACAAAACAAAAACCAAATAAACCCTACGATGATACTGGTGGATTTGTTTTTGATCAAAATATTTTGTGTTCATATTTGGCTGTCTCCATTTCATTGTAGTTTCAGGTTTCTGTTTGATCGATCATTTTCGAGTTTATTTTTGAGACTGAGCATGATTTCTGCGGTTCTTATGACTACCAATAAGTTAACCGTAGACATATTCTAGTTACTGCTATGCGCATGGATATAATATCCACATAACTTAAGTATACTCCAAATGGGTTGGCTCCACTATGATACCACTTGTCTCCTTGGCATGAGGCAAAGCGTCAACTTGCTTAATGCCCTTGTGTTGCCAGGTTGTATACGGATCACTTGTTTATGAACAGATTTATCATCACTTAGTCCTGCTGATTTACATTGTTGTGCGGATTTTTGAGATTGTAAACGTAGCCAATGAGCTTCTTCCACCACTGCCTCTAGGAACGATTTCCCTTCCTCTTAGTTCATACTTATTTGTGAAAGTGCCAATGTTGAGAAAGTTTTCCAGCAATTTGGGGAAGCAAGAAGAATCTAATGGTAATGCTGTGGAGGTTTCAACTCGAGAGAAATTATTGAATGAGCAGCCTGAGCTGTTGAGGCAATTTGGGATGGATCTGCTTCCTGTCCTGATACAGGTCAGTTATTGGTGTACTTACTGTTGAATAGTGTTTGCTTTGTTTATTAATAAATAGTTGTTTGACATGCTTAGCTGATCTATGGTTCTAGCGTGAATGGTCCTGTTCATCACAAGTGTCTCTCTGTCATAGCGAAGTTGATGTACTTCAGTACTTCTGAGATGATCCAATCACTTTTTAAGTGTGACCAACATACAAGGTATTTTATTTTTCATAAAAGGATTTGCAATGCGCTCTTCCAGTTTTACACCTTCTGTAGTTTTCTAGCTGGTATACTAGCGTGGAAAGATCCACATGTCTTGGTTCCTGCATTACAGATTGAGGACATTCTTATGGAGAAGCTTCCGGAGACTTTCTCCAAGATGTTTGTCAGGGAAGTCGTTGTTCATGCGGTAGATCAATTGATCTTGGCAGGTAATCCAAATTCCAGTTCTGCTTCTGCTGAGAAGGATAACGACTGTTACCAAAACATCATCACGCTCTAGGCAATATAGATGAAGAAGTGGTAGCTCAAACCCTGTGGGGACTTCAGTAGAAGAATCTAAAAATTCTCTTTCCATAAATGTTGGATCACCTCCAGGTTCTATAGAAATTCCGAAGGTTGATTCCAATCTTCGCACGACAGTTAGTACATGTGCAAAAGCATTTAAAGACAAATATATCCCTTCGAATCGTAGAGCAGCCGATGTTGGAGTTACAGATGATCTCTTGCAATTGAAAAATCTTTGTATGAACCTAAATGCTGGCATTGGTGATCAGAAGGTGAAAGCTAGGGGAAAATAAAAATATTTTGGATCTCAATTACCAGATGTTTCTGTTAACAAGGGCAAATACTTAGGGTCATATCTAAGATGCCGGCGGAGCTCAGCAAAGGAGATGGTGTTTCTACTTTTGAGTTTATAGGGAGTGGTGTTGTTGGAGCATTGCGTAATTACTTCTCCTATGGCTATTATTTGAAGGACAGAATTACAGAAACCAAATTTCCAAACTTTGATGTCGACACCTGATTTTTTATCAAATTTTCAAATTTTATATAAAAATTTAAAAATTAGGATTAGGAATCTTGGCTATGCTTAGGAACCTATTTCTACACAAAAAATATTTTTTTAGATTTTTCTTTAATTTTTCTTCAATTTCTTTTGGTAAAAATGGGAAGAAAATCAAGAAAAATACCAAATGAAGTCCAAAAATTTCCCAAAAATATTCATTAGTCTTATTTTAATTCCAATTTTAGTCCTGAAACTTAAATTTTTACTAAATTTCAATTTAGGATATGTTTTCCCCAAATTTGGGTAATTTCATAGCCTAATTGAACTAAAAATCCAATTAATTCATTTCTAAGCATTTTTAAGCCATAGTGTCTTCCCAACAATTGATCCTGGGACCTTGAATTGCATATTAGTCTTTCCAATTTCACAATTTGACAAAGGAATGGAAAAGCCCCAAAATTAATTGAAAATTAGGGATTTTAGGACCCAAATTGGGGATTCCTTTCAATTTGAAATTTTTTATAAAACTCTATACCTTCCCTAACGGTAATTGATCATGGGAAATCCAATTTTGGCCTTGGAACAGCATAATTAGATCATTTGGACCTTCAATTGAATAAAAATCCAATTGAACCGAATTTAAATTTGGGATTTTTCGGTTTAATTGAGATAAAAATTCTAATTGATGATTCTTACCTTTACCAAAAAAAAAATTCTAATTGATCTCATATTTTAAGGTAAAACATATCAAGGAATTGAAATTCGGGGTCAAAATCATGAAAATGGGTCAAATTGGGGTTCAATTTGCAATTTTAAATCTACTGGTCAGTCGGGTCAGTCGAATCCAACCTGACCCGACCCGAGTCGTCTTCTTCCTTACCCGACTCAGCATTGCACTAGGAAAGGAAGGAAAAACACCAATTGGCCCAACCCCCTTCACCGACTTAATTCTCCCATTCCAACACGCACCTAGGAGAGATAGACAGCTGGAGACATCCAGGTGTCAACGGGGAGCCATTACAACGGCTTCCCAAGGCGGTTAGAGGCTAGAAATTGCCTCGTGGAGGAGATCAAAATAGGCGAGAGAGAGAGAGAGTTCCACACACAAAACCTGCTCGACTAAATTCCACAAAGAGAGAGAGAGAGACAGAGACAGAGACAGAGACAGAGACAGAGACAGAGAGAGGTCCTTCAAGCTGAGTGACCGGCGCCGTCATGATGAGAAAGGCACCGGTAATTGACATGCTCAGGTGACATTCTGCCCTAAGTGTCCGAAGAAAACCGGATCGAGATAGGCTGAAACCGAGCTTCGATTAGCCAAGCAGGGTCTTTCTCGACGAAGCCGAGCTTGTAGGCTAGTAAAGGAGGTGCAGAGGGACCAATCTATAGCCTCCAACTAGTTCAAAATTTCCAATTTGGTCTTTGGCGAAGAAGGTAAATTTCCTTCCCGATCACCTGCCAAGTGTTTGTTGAAATTCCAGAATGAGTGCCCAAACCATTTTGCGCTTGATTTTGTGATTTTCTTCTTGTTTTTGTGATAATTGATCCCCTAATCATGTTTCTGATTGATTACCTTCTTGTTTGGTGTATTTTGGATCGTGTTTACACATAAACCATGAGTCGGCCCCCATAAACCCCTTCGCTGGAGCATCCAAGCCTTATCAGAGCTCATTCCCATGGCCAATAGCCATCCAAGTTAGTCATTTCCGATCCATTTGTTGTTTCAATTGATGTTTTAATCGTTAGAATGAATAGGTGACTTAGAATTAATTGAAAATGTTCGAAAATTCTGGTTAGAAAAGTTTTAAGATAGGGTTTTAAGGGTTAGAAATCACCAGCCGGCGGTGGTTCAGCGGCGGTCCAGTGGGGTTAGGTTGATAGAGGGTGTTAGGTAGAAGGTTTAGGTTCAATAGTGGTGGCCGAAACACCGGCGGAGGGTCATTGGAGATTGGTTTGAAGTCACGATGTTGAAAATTAGAATTAAGTTTAGTGCACATTAGGTGTTTAATGAAATGCCCTAATGAAAAAATGCCTAAAACGGTGCCGTTTTGGCGTTGTTTTGGCACCGTTCCCGACGGAGTGCTAGCTGGAGTCCAATCAAGCCCATCCAACATAGTTGGACCAGTCTGAACCGGTCCGATTCATTCCCGGGAAATAAAAAAATAATTAATAAAAAACATTAAAAATTTTAGAAAATGAAAAAATCAGAAAAATCATAAAAACTTTAGAAATTTCAGAAAATTTATAAAAAATTCAGAAAATTCATAAAAAAAATTCAAAAAAATGTAGAAAATTCATAAAAACTTCAAAATTCCAGAAAATTCATAAAAAACAGAAAATTTTTCAGAAAAATCATATAAAAGTTGAAAAATTCCAGAAAATTAATGTATTTTAAAAATCCAGAAATTTCATAAAACTTTGAAAAATTCCAGAAAATTTGAAAAAACTTCATAAAAAATAGAAAAAAATTTAGAAATTTTTTTTAAAAAATTAGATTTCTGGGAAGTAATAAAATAAAATAAAAAAATTCCAAAAAAAAATCAAATCAAAATTTCGAAAAACTTGTAGAATGGTTCAAAACTTTTCTGGCCATCTATTTTGAGTGAAATTAGAATTTTTTGGGATGAACAAATTGTTCTTTTGAGAATACACTGGTTTAGGGATAAAAAGGGGCTTAACCCCTAAAAAACCCTAAAAGGGGGCTTAACCCCCAAAAAGGGCATAACCCCTAAAAAGCCGCACAACCCCCAAAAACAACACAACTCTAAAAAATGAACAAGCCTTTGGGGCTTCACTAGGTTTTGATTGTTTTGATTGATTTTCTTTTTTAGAGACGATATTAGGATTGTTGTTTGTGGTTTGAATTGATGGTGTTTTTCATGATTGATTGATTCCTCTTCGTTTAGAATGGTTAGGATTAGCGAATAGGCCTCGAGAAATTGCATGACACGTTAGACACTTCAAATCGAGTTAGGTATCGAAATGGCGTTAGGGATTTCAATATCGAGGTCGTTAACGTAACCAAATCCCCCTACCCATGAAATCTCTGGTTCGCAGGAATCGGGATGGTTTTCCCTTATCTCGATTAGATTTCTAGTCAACCATTAAGGACTAATGGCGACTCCAAAACGAAACATAGGCTAAATAGAAAATAAAAAACAAATATCCGCTGTCTTGTGAGAGATAGTCAAGGAGAGACCCTCGTTCATTTAGTGATGAAACACTCTATCATTCACGATGAACAAAAGTACCTCCTAGCATGCGAGAGCGTGACGTGACATTTGCCAGCAAGCATTAAGGAGATATAACTCATTTGTGTCAGTTGCTCATCCATGTGGTAATGGTGAGGCGGCTGTAGTTCCTACGAATGTTTTAGTTTAGAAACTTCAAAATGCTTTATCATCTTTAGAACCCTTTCCGACGGTCCCAAGTCATTCATCGAGGTCATCTAGTGGAAGTGATCGCATCTCTTCTAAGCTCAGTGCATGATCTCAGCAATTCAAGCTATGTCTTTGCCATGCCCAAGGAGAAGAATCTCCTGGAGATTATGTTGGAAATATGGGATAAGTTGATGGATGAATGAATAAGAAATTAATGCTCAAAGAACACCCTTGAGTTGGAAGTAGGAAGTGGAAAAACACTAGTCCCATATTGAAAAAGAAAGAAAGCTCTGGGATGCTTTATACACAGTTACATTCATTTGAAGTAGTAACCATCATAGCACAAATACTATACCTCGCGCACAGGCGCAAGGGAGTGCAAATCTGATCCCCGACAAGCTACAACTTAGGTGAGAGCGTACGTCCTGTGTACACGATTACAGGGGCAAAAAGTGGGCCTCGCGACGAGCCCAATTTTGCCTTTTGATTTATTTTTCAACTCAAGTTGTTACAAATTTTAATTTGTAACATATGGTTAATGGCGTTAAATTGTGTTGTTACGAAATTAATTTTATAACGGCATATTTAATCAATCATTATTCCCGATGCGTATTAATTTTATAATGGCAGATTCAATCAGCCGTTATTATTCCTGAAACGCTCCCCCCTGACCTAGTAAATAGATGCCTTCCCATTCCATTTTAAAAATTATCGAATTATTCCCCTTTTTCAATTTTTCTACATTTTTGCCTTGTATTCGATAGTGTTTGGTTCCTGTTTGTTCAAGTTCGCCGAAAGCTTTGAAGTGCCAATTTCTTCTTAGCTGTCAACCGTTGTATCCTGGGAGATAGACGTTTGCAAAACCTCATACGCATGCTGGAGGGAATAAATCTGTTTTAAGGAAACTGTGTCGAGCGCAGGCCTCGGTATTCATTTGTATCGATTCCAATTCTATTATTGTAATTTCTTTTCTTGACAATTCCGTATTATTCGTAATATTTATACTAATGCCAATTTGAATTTCGCAATAATCTTAAAACAGATTCATGCTTTTAAATTCAAATGGCTACTGGAAACGAAGTTGTGGACATAGCTACTGACAACGTCACCAAAGACTCTGCCTATGCCTCAACTGTCCAACTGCTTGGCTCATCCTCTATTCCTTCTGTGGTTTTTGTCCACCATGGTGAGAAACTTGAAAAGTTCAACGAATTGAACTTTAAAAGGTGGTAGCAAAAGATATTGTTTTATTTAACAACTTTGAATCTTGCGAGATTCTTGACTGAGGAAGCTCCTAAGTTATCCGATGGAGAGACAAATAAGCAAGCCTTCAACTCTATTGAAGCCTAGGAGCACTCTGACTTCCGATGTAGGAACTATTTCATGAATGGTTTACATGACTCATTGCACAATGTCTTTTGTGCAAAAAAGACGGCAAAGGAGTTATGGGAAGCCCTGGATCAGAAATATAAAACAGAGGATGTTGGAGCAAAGAAATTTGTTGTCGGTCGATTCCTTGATTATAAAATGGTGGATTTTAAGACTATAATAAGTAAAGTGCAAGAAATTCAACTGATCTTGCATGGAATTCACATTGAAGGAATGAACTTAAGTGAAACCTTTCAAGTGGCTGCTATTATTAAAAAGCTACCTCCTGGGTGGAAGGATTTCAAGAACTATCTCAAGCATAAGCGAAAGGAAATGAACTTGGAAAAGCTGATTGTTAGACTTCGAATCGAAGAAGACAATAGAGGATCTGAACAAAAAGGGTTCAATCCTACTACAGCTAAGGCAAATATTGCGGAGCTTAGGCAAGGCCACAAGAATAAGAAGATTGCCAAGCCAAAGTTGGGACCAAAAGGAAGATTTTCCAAGAACAAGTCTCAAGGAAAATGCTTCAACTATGGCAAAATGGGGCATAGATATGTAGATTGTAGACTTCCGAAGAAGAAGAATTATGAGACAAATATAGTGAGTGGCATCGCTCAAGACGTGTCAAACATAAACCTTTTTGCAATGATTTCTAAAGTAAACTTAGTTGGGTCCAATCCGAAGGAATGGTGGATTGACATTAGTGCCACTAGGCACATATGCTCTAATAAAGACCTATTCACAAATCTTGAACCAATTAATGGGGAAAGGTTTATATGGGAAACTCTGCCTCTTCTGCTGTCGAAGGCCAAGGGAAGGTACTACTGAAGATGACATATGGAAAAGAGTTGACTCTGAACAATGTCCTATATGTGCTAGAAATTCGGAAGAACCTAGTCTTTGGGTCTCTATTGAACAAGCATGGATTTCGTATGATGTTCAAGTTAGACAAAGTTATTTTGTCTAAATCTGGAATATATGTGGGGAAGGGATATGTATCTGATGGGCTTTTTAAGCTCAGTGTAATGACAATTATCAATAAAGATAATAAGTCTTCCATTTATTTGCTTAAGTCTTCCAATTTATGGCATGGTAGACTAGGACATGTTAATTATGATACATTGCGTAGATTAATTAACTTGGAACATATACCTTCATTCCAAATTGATTCAAAACATAAATGTGAAATTTGTGTTGAGGCAAAATTAATGAGATCATCATGTCAAACAATTGAAAGAAACACCGAACCCTTGAATTAATTCATAGTGATGTTTGCAATTTGAAATTCATACAAATGAGAGGTGGGAATAAATATTTTATTACCTTTATCGATGATAACACTAAATACCGCTATGTGTCTTTGCTTAAAAGCAAAGATGAAACCTTAGAGAAATTTATTCTCTATAAGAATGAAGTTGAAAATCAACTTAATAAGCAAATTAAAAGATTGAAAAGTGATAGAGGTGGCGAGTATGAAGTACCAATTGGTGAATTCTATGCACAACACGGAATTATACATGAAATAACTGCGCCTTACTCTCCTCAATCAAATGGTGTTGCTGAACGTAAAAATTGCACATTGAAAAAAATGATGAACGTGATATTACTAAATTAAAGTTTGCTTCAAAATATGTGGGGAGAAGCTATATTATCAATCAATTACCTTTTAAATAAGGTACCTCGAAAGAAAAAGGATAAAACCCCTTACGAGTTATGGAAAGTTAGAAAACCATCCTATAAACACTTACAAGTGTGGGGGTGTCTTGCAAAAGTGGCGGTTCCAACACCAAAGAAGACAAAGATAGATCCTAAAACGATGGACTGTATC
Organism: Syzygium syzygioides; assembly: GCA_031216285.1. Lineage (NCBI taxonomy): Eukaryota > Viridiplantae > Streptophyta > Magnoliopsida > Myrtales > Myrtaceae > Syzygium > Syzygium syzygioides. Next base: position 3,309,346 of record CM062248.1, on the reverse strand, counting down.
TTTATGGGCTATGCACATAACAATAATACACATCAATTTCTTATACATGAATCTAAAATTCCAAAGATACACAAGAATACGATCATGGAATCTAGGAATGCATCATTCTTTGAAAATGTATTTCCTTGTAAATCCAATGATGGATCAAGTTCATCTAAACGAAAGAACGAAACTATGAATGAAGAAAGTCATGATTTAGCTCATGAAATTCATGACTCAGATCATGAACTAGAACCGAGACGTAGCAAAAGAGCAAGAGTGGAAAAATCTTTTGGAGATGATTTTCTAACTTATTTGTTAGAGAATGAACCATTAAATTATGCAGAAGCTGTGAATTCTAATGAGGGACCTCTATAGAAAGAAGCAATAAAAAGTAAAGTTGATTCTATTTTGTAGAATCATGCTTGGGTGCTAGTGAATCTTCCTCCTGGTTGTAAGTCTTTAAAGTCCAAATGGATTTTTAAAAAGAAAATGAAAGCAGATGGCTCCAATGATAAGTATAAAGCCAAACTTGTGATTAAAGGATATAAACAACGAGAAGGCTTATATTACTTTGATACTTATTCTCCTGTGACGAGAACAACCTCCATTAGGATGATACTTGCAATTGTAGTATTGCGAAATCTAGAAATATATCAAATGGATGTAAAAATAGCTTTCCTAAATGGTGATTTGGATGAAGAAATCTATATGGAACAATCTGAGGATTTTATAGTTTCAGGACAAAAAAGGAAAGTCTGTAAATTGGTGAAATCATTGTATGGCCTAAAACAAGCACCAAAGCAATGGCATGAAAAGTTTGATAATGCAATGATTACCAATGGTTTTAGGATCAATGAATGTGATAAATGTATCTACAATAAAGAGACAATAAATGGCTATGTCATTTTGTGTCTTTACGTAGATGACATACTAATTATTGGTAGTGATAATAAAATGATTAAATCTATCAAATATATGTTGAATTCAAGATTTGACATGAAAAATATAGAACCTCATGATATGATTTTAGGAATTAAAATCACATGAATGTCAGAAGGTCTTATTTTAAACCAGTCACAATATGTGGACAAGATTCTTCAAAAATTCAATATGAATGATTCTGGTATTGCTAGAACACCATTAGACAATAGTCTTCATTTGTCCAAGAATAGAGGAGGGGGTATTTCTTAAGTAGAGTACTCTAGAGTTGTTAGAAGTCTAATGTACTTAATGAGTTGTACTAGACCAAACATTGCCTATACGGTTAGTAAATTGAGTAAATATATGAGCAATCCGAGTGCTGACCATTGGAAAGCAATAGTGAGAGTATTTAGGTACTTACGATATACTCGAAATTATGGCCTGCATTATACCAGATACCTAGCCGTTCTAAAAGGATATAGTAATGCAAACTAGATATCTGATATAAAAGACTTAAAATCTACTAGTGAATATGTATTCACACTAGTAGGAGCAGCCGTATCTTGAAAATCCTGTAAACAAACTGTTATAGCTAGATCCACAATGGAATCTGAATTTATAGCTTTAGATAAATGTGGTGAATAAGCTGAATGGCTACGCCATTTCTTAGAGGATATTCCAAAATGGCAAAAACCTATGCCACCAATAAGTGTACATTGTGATAGTTAATCCACGATTGGAAGAGCACATAGTAATATGTATAATGGTAAGTCTAGACATATACATCATAGACATAATACCATTAGACAATTACTCTCAACAAGAATTATCTCTATTAACTACGTAAAGTCAAGGGATAATATTACTAATCTGCTAACCAAAGGGTTAAATAGAAAGTTAGTTGAGAAATCGACAAGAAGAATGGGACTGAAGCCCGTGACAGAATAAGTTGGTATAAAGAAAACCCAACCTAGTTGACTGGAAATCCCAAGATCTAGGTTCAAAGGGACAATCTGATTATATAAACTTAGTGATGTCACTGTGGGAGTTATCCCTAAAACCATTCCTATATAAAATATTAGTGATATTGTAAAGAAAAAGATAGCAATTTTGCTTTAATGATTCTTAAGTGGAGTAAGCAAATTACTCCAAAATTAAGTAATCACCTATGTGAGAGAGAAGTGGGGTTGCTTCAAAGGAGAATTTTTTGAGGGCTAAATTCTTTAGAAACTCTATTAGAACCAGGTTGATGTTCATGGCCAAAGCGTACATAACTATGAGAACTGAACAAACGTTTAGATGATTCCTGTATAAAGTGTATAGTTCATTTACATAAGAAAGCTGGACAGTTCAAGGACATCATGTCTACTGGATAATTAGTAAAGTAAATATACTTTTACAATGGAAGGTTCAAAGGGTAACACCTACCTATCCTATGCAGGTTTCAACTGTTGAACACCATCATATAGTCAAAACTAAAATAATTTTCATTCGTGTGGGGGATTGTTGGAAATATGGAATAAATTGATGGGGGCATGAATGAGAAATTGATGCTCAAAGAACACCCTTAAGTTGGAAGTGAGAAGTGGTAAAACATTAGTCCCACATTGAAAAAGAAAGAAGGCTCTGGAGTACTTTATACACAGTTACATTCATTTGAAGTGATAACCATCATAGCACAAACACTATGCCTTGCGCGCAAGCACAGGGGGGTGCAAATCCGACACCGACAACCTGAAACTTAGGCACAAGCGTATGTCTCATGTACACGATTGCAGGAGCGAAAAGTGGGCCTCGCGATGAGCCCAATTTTGCCTTCTGATTTATTTTTCAACTTAAGCTGTTACAAATTTTAATTTGTAACGTATGATTAATGGCGTTAAATTATGTTGTTACGAAATTAATTTTGTAATGGAATATTTAATCAGCCGTTATTCTCGATGCATATTAATTTTATAACGGCAGATTCAATCAACCGTTATTCCTCTTTTTCAATTTCTCTGCATTTTTGCCCTATTTTCGATAGTGTTTGGTTCCTGTTTGTTTAAGTTCGCCGAAAGCTTTGAAGTGCCGATTTCTTCTTAAGTGTCAACCATTCTATCCTGGGAGATAGATGTTCGTGAAACCTCAATCGTGTGTTGGAGAGAACGAATCTGTTTTAAGGAAACTGTATCGAACACAGGCCTTGGTATCCATTTGTATCGATTCCAATTCTGTTATTGTAATTTCTTTTCTTGACAATTCTGTATTGTTCGTAATATTTATACTAATGCCAATTTGAATTTCGCAACAGATTATTCTTCAAACGTGGTGCTCATCGATCCCTTAGCAAGTTTGGCAGCTATCGAAGAATTTCTCTCGCCTCAAGTTCAGCGAAGTGATTCGGGTCAGAAGCCCTCACCATCTGGAGGTAACTCGGCATAAAGGGTAACTCCTGCTGGTGCTTGTCGCGACCTAAAAAAAATCGTGATGTCCAATCTTAGGCTAATGGATTACTAGATCAATTAAATTAATTAACCTAGCTCGAATTCTCCCAAATTCTACTAATTCGCAACTTAGGTCTAATTATGAGCATGCAAATATTTTCAATGGGAGCCGCCACTAATCATTTAAGGTGGGTTGATTAGAAACCTAAATAAAATAGCGGGAGTACTATTTTATTTCTACGAACCAAAGACTATAAATCTGGAGACTGGGTTACGCTAGATTAACCTAACGTCCTTTCGGTACCAATCTCAAGAAAAATATTCAATTCGGCCATTTTGATGAATTCTAATTTAGAGTTCAAAGGTGCAAAATTTTTTTTTATTTTCTGTTTTCATGAATTTTTTTTTGCATTTTTTATGCATTTTCAAATTTAAATTCAAGTCACAAATCTTTTAGAAAAAAGAAATTATAACCGCTAAATCTTTCGAATTAAGTTTCGATCTGAAGCCTAACAGATCGACCCTAAAAATTTAGGAGATTTTCCAAACCGATCACATTTTGAGAAGATTTTGCTATCTAGAATATCTTGGATATATTCAAAAGATTTTGAAATTTTCAAATTCTATCCAAATTTGACAAGTAATGCCCATCCAAGACTTCCAAAAAATATTCAATTAAATCGCAGTTTTTAAATTAAGCGAGGCATCTTCTTTTTTTTTATAAAAAAAATCTTACGAATAGCCATGATCTCTCCGAAGATAGCAACGATTTCACAAAAGGTAACGATATCAAACAAACTAGGCGGTAAAATATTTAAATTAATACTGGATGAAATTCTTACCTAATTTGTGGATAACTTCCAAGTTCGAACTCGACACTGGATCGGAATTGCGGATTACGGGACTAGCGGCTGACGAATCGACGGTGGCCGCGATAGATGGTGGCTCACGGTGGATCACGAGCAGCAGCTAGGGATGACCAGCAACATTCACGGTGGCTCGGTGCCGGTGGTGGTTGTTGGACTCAGGGCAATGGACCACGGTGTGGATGAAAAGACCAGAACAGAATCGGTCGCGGTGGAACCTAATTCGCAATCTTGCTCAAATGGCGTTTCCAAATTCGGACGGCTGACAGATCACAGGAATCACGGACCAACAACCGGCGGAGGCTCACATACAGCGGTATGTGGCTTGGTAGATGGCCAACGAGAGCTATGTCAGAATAAGACGCGAGCTGGAACTTGCTGGCCGTAATAGACAGGGTCACGAAGCGCCAATGGTCGTCGTAAACATCATTGGAAAACCTGCAACGAAACACCAAAAATGCCTGGACTAGACTAGAAAAACAAGATCAGTGCAAACTCGCTGGGCTGATGGCAAGGGCGGGAGGCTGCTTGCTGCTGGGTCGCTGTGAAGGACTGAAGCGTTGCTTAGAAAATTACAGGTCGTGATGGACAAGACCCATGAACGACGCCGGGAGTACTGCTGAAGTGAAACCGAATGGTACAGAGAGTGTTGCAAATATCGCCGGAGTAGGGACTGGTCTTTTGTCAAGTCTGCGGAAGTCGTGGCCGACGCTCACTTTCTCTTTGTTTGACTTTCGTGAGCCTTCCCCGAAAGCCCCTAGGGGAAGAATAAATTTTCCTTTTTTTTTTTTTTTGCTTTCCTCTTTCTCTCCCTCTATTTTCTCTCAAAATTCTCTCGTGTCTCTCAATTGTGTGATCTGAAAATTGTGAACCTTTTTTTTTGTGCTTGTCTGTGTCCCTCTCTATTGACCGATATTCTCCATATATGCCTGTACGTGCCTCTCCCTCTTTTGTTATTTTTATTTTTTTTATATTCTTTCCCCTTTGCACGAAGGAAAGCCCCGTCTCCTGATTCTCCTTTCTCTTCCTTCTATTTCTTTCCCTTCATATCTTGCAAATCCACGTGCCCTCATTGAAGATATAATAAGATCAAATATATATCACCACGTACAACCTTGTCCCTTACAGAATATTTCACCCCCATCATGTCCAAATTCTAGCTTTGGGCACTCCTTCACGTGAATATTGTTATCTTGCGCCCAAAGATTTTCACGATATTTTCTCAATATTTCCTAATCCAATGTGCCACACGTGCAATGCACATGTCGATCTTGACCACTTGAGAACATAACGAGTTAAGGCCGAATTCACACGGGCTTGATCCAATTAATTTCATTGGGTTCAAAACCTCTGTACTTGAGTCCATTCACTCCAGTTCAATTAAATTTTGTTAAGCCCGTCCGCCACCAGTCTGATGCAAATGCAACTACTTAATAAATGTTCTTAAAACTAAACGCTATGTAATTTAACTTTAATATTTTTGTTAGGGACTAAAATTTAATCCCTAATTTTTACGCAATTAACCATCAAATGATGCGTCGAAATTTAGGTGTCAACAGCTGCCCCTCTTTGAGTGGAGGCTCGCAAAGGTTTCGCTCAAAGACTGAGACCTAAATTTAAACTATGCAAAATGATGAATGATTTTTTTTATTTTGTAATGATGCATGATATGTAAACAATAAAGAACGTATCACTACAAAAAAAATGATTTTTTTCCAACGAAATTTCCAACGAAAAATTTGGAAAAAATTCGTTGGAAACGAATTTTCAACGAATTTTCCAACGAAAAAAAATTCGTTGGTAATAGGTTGTTGGAAATTTTTCCAACGAAAAATTTCAATTTTCGTTGGAAATTTGCGACGAATTTTATTTCGTTGGAAAATTCGTTGGAAAACTCGTTGCTAAATTCATTGGAAAAATTACAAAAAAAAAATTTGGTCAAAAAATCGTGGAAATATTTTTTCCAACGAAAAATTTTTCGTTGGAAAAATTACAAATTTTTTTTGTTCAAAAAATCGTGGAAATTTTTTTTCCAACAAAAAATTTTTCGTTGGAAAAATTACAATTTTTTTTGGTTGAAAATCGTTTCCATTTTTTTTCCAATGAAATTTTTTTTTTTGAAAAATCGCCCTCGCCGCCGGCGAGGGCCGAGCTCGAGCTCGCCGGCCATGGCGAGCTCGGCCCTCGCCATGGCCGGCGAGGGCCAGCCTCGTCGCCGGCGACGAGCTCGCCCCTTGCCGGCGACGAGCTGAAGCTCGCCCCTTGCCGGCGACGAGCTCAAGCTCGCCCAGATCTAGGAAAGCTCGGCCCTCGCCGGCAACGAGGCTTGGTGGCGTCGGGGGCGGCCGATGGTGTCCTCGGGGGCGTCGGGGGGGGGGGGAGGCGTCGGGGGCGGCCCAGGTGGCGCGGGGGGGGGGGGGGGGGGGCGTCGGGGGCGGCCGATGGTGTCCTCTGGGGCGTCGGGGGCGGCCCTAGATGGCCGCGGCGGCGCCGCGGGGAGGGAGCCGATGTCGTGCCGAAGCCGGAGGAGGAGGGGGCGCAGCGGGGGAGGAGGCGGAGGGGGAGGCGGAGAGGAAGAGGGAGGGAGAAGCCGAAGGCGAAGGAGAGAGAGAGAGAGAGAGAGAGAGAGAGTGAGTGAAAGTGGAAATTGAGAAATGGGGAAATAGTGAGCACGAAAAATTTGAATAAGGAAGAAGTAGGGATTTCGTTGCAAAATTCGTGGGAAATTTCCCACGAATTTTGTAATGAAAATTGTACACACTAAAATAATTGACCGGAAAATTGAAATTCGTTGGAAAATTCGTTGCAAATTTCCAACGAATTTTTTTTCGTTGGAAATTTCCAACGAATTTTCCAACGAAAATTGTACACATTGAAATAATTGCCCGGAAAATTAAAATTCGTTGAAAAATTCGTTGGAAATTTCCAACGAATTTTCCCACGAATATAAAAAAAGGCCGAATAGTACCGGGTTTTTTGAATTCGTTGAAAAATTCGTTGGAAATTTCCAACAAATTTTCCAACGAAAATTGTACACACAAAAATAATTACCCAGAAAATTAAATTTCGTTGGAAAATTCGTTGGAAATTTCCAACAAATTTTTTTTCGTTGGAAATTTCCAACGAATTTACCAACGAAAATTGTACACACTCAACTAATTGCCCGGAAAATTAAAATTCGTTGAAAAATTCGTTGGAAATTTCCAACGAATTTTCCCATGAATATAAAAAATGCCGAACAATACCGATTTTTTTTAATTCGTCGCAAAATTTGTTGGAAATTTCCAACAAAAAAAAATTCGTCGCAAAATTCGTTAGAAATTTCCAACGAATTGTAGATCGTTGGAAATTTCCAACTAATTTTCCAACGAAAAAAAATTCGTTGGTATTTTCCAACGAATTTTGCGACGAATTTTTTTCGTTGGAAATTTCCAACGAATTTTGTGACGAAAAAAAATTCGTTGGAAATTTCCAACGAATTTTATTTTTCGTTGGAAAATTTGTCGCAAATTTGCGACGAAAATTTTTTGTCGGAAAATTTTCGTGGCAAAAATGCGTTTTTTTTGTAGTGTATGCTAAGGCTTCTCACTTTGTGTAGAGCGGTGAAAGAGCCTTACATACGGATCGCACAAAAAGCGTTCAAGTGAGGGAAAGCTTTATAATGCTTTGACTTCCCTCGATCTCCAAACTTCTGGTCCATTGGAAGTTAGATTCTCGAGGTACTGGATTGCCTATCTGTTACCTGTAGTTTCCTGCAGATGCGAAATAGCACATGATATAAAGAAAGAATGGGATGTGTTGCCTATACCACTGGGCAAAAACTAAAAGGATCATGTCACCTCTTCCATTGGATGAACATGAAATGGGGCGTGCCGCGTACTCCACTTAGCAACACCACATGAGAAATTATGCTGCCTGTACTACTGGGCAAACATGAAATGGGGTGTGCCGCGTACTTAACTTAGCAACACCAAATGAAAAATTATGCTGCTTGTACTACTGGGCAAATATGAAATGGGGTGTGCCGCGTACTCCACTTAGCAACATCAAATGAGATATTATGTTGCCTGTCTTACTAGGCGAACATAAAATGGGGTGTGCCGCGTACTCCACTTGGCAACACCAAATGATATGTCACCTATTCCACTTGGTGAACATAAAATGGGGTGTACCGCGTACTCCACTTGGCAACACCGAATGATATGTCACCTGTTCCACTTGGCAAACATATGAAAGAGATCATGTCTCACATTCTAGGAAAAGAGAAACAATGAAGAATAATTAGTAGACGTACCTGATTTCTTCTTGTGTTATAAAAATGGTAAAGCCAATTGCATTGCACCCGTTTTTACCTGAGAAAAGGTTAAAACAACACATACGCAGGAGCAGAGAAAACATAATTCATGAATCTGCTTGCATTACCAAGCTTCACTAGGGAATTTATCAATAAGAACAACCATTTCGTCCTTTTGACAATTTGATTACATTAAATGAGAGACATTTAATCAAAAAGGACTTTCTACTCACTCTCAATGAAAGGCTTTTGACCCGACTTTTGATGCGGGTATAAGAATCACTCAAACTCTCCTCATTGTGCTTAACAAGGGTTCGGATATTCTCAAAACCAGTATGGCTTTGCCAATCTGAGAGGTCTTTATAAGGACTAAAACGTGGGTTTGGTCAATGGCTTAGCAAAATGGACTCTTCGAGTTAAGGCTATTGAAAGAATTGATATCACCAACTGCTCCGGGTTTACAAGTCAGGAATGCTGCAAAAATGAGATGGAAAAATCTTGCTCGCACTTCTTCGAGCAACATTTATAAGCATTTGAAACTCTACGTTTAACTCAAGTACCCTATTCTGAAGAGACTTCGATAAAGGTTGTAACGTAGGTTCGGGTAGGCTTGAAATGAATGGCCTATTTCCATCAAATGGGGTATTATGAACATGGAGATTGGTGATCATCCAATCATGCTACTGGTGCCATTGATCTATCTCTAGCAATTGCTTCATAAATGAACCTTCAAACGGTTTTCTCCTTGAAGACTGATATTGCATATTGACTCAGTTCTTGCTGAAGCTTTTCTTTCTCTCTCATTTTTTTCTTCCCTCTTTCTTTCTTTCTTTCTTTTTTTTTTATGAGAGAGATTTTCTTTTCAAGACATTTTCCCGAGAGAGAGAACTTCGATTTAATGGAGTCCTTTTGCGTCCTTTCTGATGAATTTTCTTTCGAGCTCCCATTTGCCTCAAGTCACCTTGAACTTGCTTTGAGATGATTTCATTTGTTTATCACAAGCATGATCACCAATCAGGTTGAAATGAACTCACCGCTCAAATAGGTATGCAAAGGGTATAATGTGTACAGATATAGAAAGAAATTCTCTTCGTCATATCTAAGGCACTCGAGCTAACACAGAATTTGCATGCAATAAATATACTTGAAGATTGATACAAGTGAAAGCAAGAAAATTCTAACCATTTTGAACTTTCTAAGGAATTGCCCCAGCATGGGGTTGTTCCTGACAAGGGTAACAAATGAAACTCCGTTCAAAGGGGTTAAGCAAATGATAACCTATAGTGTTTAGATAGAAGAAATGAATGCCTCTCATCATTTCGGTCATCATACTTTTTGTGAGATAATCCTTTACCTTGTCAGCATGGAATTTTCACTCAACTCGCACTAGGGATTATTATTCAGAGCATATATTGAAAAGTCTTGCCTTTCGTCATCTTGAAGTCTCTCATACAATATGATCGCTTCATTAGGACAGAAATAGATTGTTAAATCAAAAGCCTTCCTCAAACAAAACTTGGTAACATAAATTGATTCATGAAATTCAACTCGAAACTTGATAGAAACAAAGTCAGAATGAGTACAAATCAAGTATAATACTTCTTCACAGAATCAGAATTAACTAGACTGGAAAAAACACGACCATCCATCTCGGCCAAAATCAAAGCAGCTCCTGGAATGACTTTCTTCACAATGTATAGGCTGCCATAATTTGGGGCAAATTTTCCTTCTGCAAGAGGAAATATCAGCAATAACTTCCACAGGACAAGGTCACCTACCTGAAAATGTCGAGGCTTAACTTTCTTGTTGAAAGATTTAGCAACTCGTTGTTGGTAGCACTGGCCATGATATAGAGCTCTAAGCCTTCTCTCATCAATCATATTCAACTAATCCAATCTCTGCTCGATCTAATCTGCTTCTGACAATTGTACCTGTGAAAGAATACGTAATGAAGGAATTTCAACCTCAACAGGTAGAACTGCTTCTATACCGTACACAAGAGAATATGGAGTTGCCCTGGTAGATGTCCGGATAGAAGTCCGATATGCCATAAGTGCAAAAGGTAATCTTTCATGCCAATCACGATAGTTCTCAGCTGTTTTAGATAAAATTTTCTTGATGTTCTTGTTGGCTGCTTCGACCGCTCCATTCATCTACGGACGATATGGAGAGGAATTCAGATGCTTGATCTTGAACTCCTTGAGTGGATCATCCACCAATTTATTATTTAGATTCGACCCATTGTCAGTAATTATGGTCTCGGGTGCACCATATCGAGCAATGATGTCTCGACGAATGAACTTCACCACATTCTGGGCCATCACTATCATATAAGACATAGCTTCAATCCGCTTCGAAAAATAATCGATAGTGACCAGGATAAACCGATATCCATTTGACGCTTTAGGATTGATTAGGCCAATCACATCAATGCCCTACATAGAAAATGGCCATGGTTCAGACATCTAATGCAATTCATTCGGAGGAGTATTAATCTTATCACCATGGATCTGGCATTTGTGACAACTCCGAACATGCTGAATGCAATTACTCTCTAAAGTGAGCCAGTAATAACCCATCCGCATTATCTTCCTTGCCAGCATGTGACCATTCATGTGCGGACCACATATTCCCTTTACTCCATCAAAAAGAATATCGAACACCGAAAGTCCAATTTGGAGCTCTAAGTTAATCTGACCTATCACATCTTTCTTTACTCCATCAAAGGCTCGAGCAGAAGTCTTGGCTGCTTGCATGGTAGATGGATGAATGCCTAGTCTTTTCAAAGTAGCTAACGGGCATAAATTCAAAGCTGGCCCATTATCAACAAGCACCCTAGCCACGTGAGTCTCCTTGTACTTCACTGATATATGAAGCGCCTTATTATGACCACGCCCTTCAACTGGGATTTCCTCATCAGAAAATGCCACTTGATCCTTGAGGAGGATCATCCCGACAAACCCCTCTAGCTTATCTTCTTCAATAGTTTCAGGCACATGAATCTCGCTCAAAACCTTCATCAGAGCACCCCGATGCTTATCTGATGTCTGGAGAAGTTCCAACAACGAGACTTGTGCAGGTAATTTTCTCAACTAATCAACTATGCTATATTCACTAGCCTTAATTATAGTTAGGAATTCCTTCGCTTCTTTCTCGGCCACTGGCTTGATCGGTTGATTATCAGCATAAGTTCGTCCTGACCTTGTTATCAGATCAACATCGTATGACCATGGAACCATCTTGTCACTTTAATAAGCATAGGGTTGAGGTGATGCCAGCACCAATACTTCAGAAGTATCGGTTATAACGATCCCTAGGTCATCGTCGGAGGCATCCTCAAGAGGGGGCATGTCAGTTAGCTCAGGATCCAACTTGTTCATTGGTCAACATTGCGAGTTCTTCATTCCAATCAACGATAACCTGAGATATAGTGGCCACTACCCCGAATTCATCAGTCGTCCCAATCATTCCTTCTCTTACCAAATCATCCACCTTCTTCTCTATTTCCTCAAATGATACCACTTCACCAGTCGAAACATAACCAGCTCGGACTAAAGCATTGAACATATCCTCGACAGGGACCCTAAAGCCTTAAAACCTGCTTGACCTTCGGGCCAAGGACAACATTTGCACTGCTCGAATGATCAGGGAGTGGATTGTTTTGCACATTGGGCTTATCGGCTAATTGTAGTACAAACGCTCTAGTGTCGAGTAAATCTTGTACCCGATGTTTGAGCACTTAGCAATCATCTGTCGAATGTCCTACTTCACCTCTATGGTAATCGCATTTCTTCGACGGATCATACCTTGCAAAGCTGGCGACGTTAGCTCTTTGTGGCTCTAAATTCAACAAGTTCTTCTTCCTCAGCGCTGCCAATACCTGAGATAACGTCCCAGGAAGTGGAGTAAACTCGCGAGGTTTGCACTGCTGGCGTGAGTCCTGCTGGCTTTGCCACCCATAAGAGGTTGCTTGCTGGGTGGTAAATTGTAGTTTCGGGGCCTGAGCTAGCGTCTTCTGCACATAAGTCATGTTGACTTCGGGGGCATGCTCTTTGCCCTTCTTACTAGTAAATCTTTTGCCTAATGAACTTGACTCACTGTACCATCCTTTCTTGAGCCCAGACTCAATCTCCTCACCCATGGCTATCAGTTGGCTAAAAGATTGGATGGCCGTTACTAGCATTCGTGAACGAACTAGCTGCGGCAGAGTAGACACGAACAATTTCATTAAGTTACATTCTGAGGGTTCAGGCATGATCTGTCATGCCATATTCCTCCAACGAGTGGCATACTCCTTTAGAGTTTCGCCCTTTTTCTGCTCAGCTCTCTCCAGGTCTTCCCTTGTAATGGTGACATCGAGATTGAACTTAAAGTGCTTGACGAAAAGGTTTGCCACCTCTTCCCACGAATCTTTCCGGTTGATCTGGTGGTTGGTATACCACCTCATTGCAGCATTCTTCAAGCTTGCTTGGAAGGTTTGGATCATTAGGGGTCCATTAGAAATATATTTGTTCATGAACCCCTGGTACATCTCAATGTGTTGAATTGGGTTTAAAGTGTCGTCATACTTCTCGAAAGCTGGCATCTTAAATTTATCGGGTACTTGGACTCGAGTAAAAATGGACAAATCAACAGGTGGAACACTTTGAGTTCCCTCCACTTCACGTAACCTCTATTCGAGTTTGGCCAACAACTTGGCATTCTCATCGTTGGGGGGTGAATAAGGAACAGGGATCGACGGAGAAGTACTATTGTTGGTCAAAATGGCATAATCTAGTTGAGGGGTTGGATTAGTGTTCACTGTAGGAGATTTGTCAAGGCGGAGGCCTTGACGAGTTGGAGGTGGAATCTTCGATTGGGAGACAACATTGATCCGCTGCTGCTTAGCCATGAGATCACTCATCATTTTGGACATGGCAACCGTGATCTGCTCATTGACTGCATTCATGTGTTCTTTCAACTTTTCGTCAATTATGGCTGCAATCTCAGCTTGATTGGCCATCCTTCTTTTGGTCACCAATCGAGTATTGTGAGGATGAAGGGGATCCGTGGCAAATTACCTGCAAAAAGCAACGGTGGAATAAATACAACGAGTAAAAATAACGAGTCGGTCCATGACATACTCTAGACCCTTAAGATGAAATTTCTTTCGGACGACCGATCCATCCAGTAAATCCCGAAATTCCAAATTGCTTTATTCAATAAAAACTTTGACTGATTCCAAAATTTACAAATTATAGCTCAACGTTTTTCATTGAATTGCTCAAAATGGAAAATGTCTCAAAAGAATTCTTATGAAAATCGTTCGGCGACATTTATAATCAAAAAAAAAAATCAATAGCATGAAGTACAAATATAAGCCAACATTCCATCCTAAAAGGAAAAAAAAAACTCCCTAAACCAAACTAGAAATCAGATTGTCTTCCTTTTTTTAGAGGTTACATGATCTATAGACGAATGGGCCTTCAAGACACGCCGTAATCGTGCATTCTCTTTAGCCAGAGCATCTGCCTTATCCTGGGCCTTCATCGCCTTTTCTTCATTGATTTTGATTTTAGTCTGAAGGGTATGTCATACTGTCACGACCGGGATCTTCGGGAGTATCTCAGCAGGGATGATATGATACTGAACATACCGGGCCATGGCAAAGTGACGCTTCATCCTTCCGGTGGGCTCATTTGCTAGCCAAATCAGCTTCTGAGTGGAACAATTCTGCCAAGCCTCAGAATCATGCCTAAGCTCGACTCTGTAGGACTCACCTTTCTAGAACTGGACTTGAAATTCATTCGGCCTGAGTGGAGTTGGGACATCCTGCAGAACTCGGAATTGACGTGTAACCCGAAGAGGCTGATAACCGGTTGCCCCATAAATGTCCATCAAAGGTACGGGCTTTTGATCGCCACTGTATAGTCGAGCCTCAACCTCTCGAAACCACACAGCTTGCCAAAGGAAAATCTTAGAGCTTGGATCCTTGAACAGATGGACCCATTGTGTATAGTGCAAACTCTTAGTTTGATCTTGTATTTGTTTTAACCTTAAAATAGGGTTACCAGTCATGTCAATTTCAAACACAGTTATATTTTCCCCAAATTGAGAAAGGTGTGAAAAAAGCCAGATTTGTAAAAGCTCAATCGGGGCTCGAAAAGTTTTTATCTTTTCCTTTCTTGAATCGTGTTAGAGATATGAAAGTTTCTGCCAGAATTGTGTTTATAAAACTAACTCTACCACATATTAGTTTTACCGTCCAAGCTATGACGGGATCAATAGCATTTTGACAGAATGGAAAAATGATGAATCCAAAAAAAGTTAAGATAAAAATTTTTGACCTCATGAGGACGGAGTTATTTTCGAAACATTCAATAAGAAAAGATAATGGGCATGCTTGACAATTACCCTTTAGCACTTTTTCAATTTCCTTTTTAGTCAAATTCAAAAATTCAGCAAGCGCTACGACAGGATCTACCTTAATGGGTGGTTCGACTATATCCAACTCAATCGATTTCCCAATGGCAAAACTGTATTCTTCCAGAGTCGATGTGAGCTCAAACTTACCTCCCAACACAAATGTTATTGTCTCGGGGCACTAGAAATGAGCAAGTGCCTGCATGATCCCGCTCTGAACATCTATGTCTAAGATTGGTAGCATGAATCCAATGCGCTTGAGAATGTACTGCTGACCATCTGGCTTCAACTGGCTCCATAACTTCTTAAGCTCCAGCTTCAGAGTAGGTACGAAACGGATATCGAGGTGACCCATTCTTATATAGACCACGTACCAAAAAAATCAACCTAAACCATGGACCGACTTAAAATAAGATACAGAAAACCAAAGATAAAGCTCGAGAAGTTACCGTCTTTGGGAAAAAATGTCAATCACATAGACATGCACATAAATCGTGAGTTTAAATCTTAATCTATCTATCCTAATGGCTTTTGCAAAGTGAAATGATGGACGGAACGACACATCGCAACCTCGCGAACAATCATCATGACTAGTCGCGGCCTCGCATACCATAGTCATGACTAGTCGGATCCAATCACTTCGGCTTGGTTCAGTCGACAAAGGTAACCTCCATGCATTGTAGCCTCACGTGCATGAGGACAACCCTTGAGCCATTTTTTGAAAAAATTTTCGGGATTCAAATGGGATAACCTTTTGCGAAGCCTTACCGCCAAGGTTAAAGAACCATTTAAATACCATCTTAAAACTATGGGTGTGACCCAGGTTCGGTCACAGGTTGTGTGTGGTGTAGTGCAAATACTGTAAATCATGCACAATAATTATATGCAACCACCACTTCAATAGTATGAAAATTAAACCAAATTCCACTCCACCAAACCTGCAAAACAAAGGGTTAGCCAATCACTACTTCTAACTCCCATCCTGCAAAACCATTTAACACCTAAGAATGAGAATTCAATCAAATTTTGTCAAATCGAGTGATTTTTCCATAAAAATTTTTTGGCCTAAGTCCTCCTTAAATTTTTTTTTTTAAATTCAAGTTAATGTCCCCAGCGGAGTCGCCAGGCTGTCGCGACCTAAAAAAAATCGTGATGTCCGATCTTAGGCTAATGGATTACTAGATCAATTAAATTAATTAACCTAGCTCGAATTCTCCCAAATTCTACTAATTCGCAACTTAGGTCTAATTATGAGCATGTAAATATTTTCAATGGGAGCCGCCACTAATCATTTAAGGAAGGTTGATCAAAAACCTAAATAAAATAGCGAGAGTACTATTTTATTTTTACGAACCAGAGACTATAAATTCGGAGACTTGGTTACGCTAGATTACCCTAACGTCCTTTCGGTACCAATCTCAAGAAAAATATTCAATTCGGCCATTTTGATGAATTCTAATTTAGAGTTCAAAGGTGCAAAAAATTTTTTTATTTTCTTTTTTCATGATTTTTTTTTTGCATTTTTGATGCATTTTCAAATTTAAATTCAAGTCACAAATCTTTTAGAAAAAAGAAATTATAACCGCTAAATCTTTCGAATTAAGTTTCGATATGAAGCCTGACAGATCGACCCTAAAAATTCGAAATACCCGCTATGAAAATAACTCTATCTAAAGCCTAATTGATAGACTTATTCCCACTTGTGCAGTTGCGGATTAGGAGATTTTCCTAACCGATCACATTTTGAGAAGATTTTGCTATCTAGAATATCTTGGATATATTCAAAAGATTTTCAAATTTTCAAATTCTATCCAAATTTGACAAGTAATGCCCATCCAAGAATTCCAAAGAATATTCAATTAAATCGCAGTTTTTAAATTAAGCGAGGCACCTTCTTTTTTTTTATAAAAAAAATCTTATGAATAGACATGATCTCTCCGAAGATAGCAACGATTTCACAAAAGGTAACGATATCAAACAAACTGGGCGGTAAAATATTTAAATTAATACTGGATGAAATTCTTACCTAAATTGTGGATAACTTCCAAGTTCGAACTCGACACTGGATCGGAATTGCGGATTACGGGACTAGCGGCCGACGAATCGACGGTGGTCGCGACAGATGGTTTACGGTGGATCACGAGCAGCAGCTAGGGATGACCAGCAACATCACAGTGGCTCGGTGCCGGTGGTGGTTGTTGGACTCAGGGCGATGGACCACGGTGTGGATGAAAAGACCAGAACAGAATCGGTCGCGATGAAACCTAATTCGCGATCTTGCTCAAATGGTGTTTCCAAATTCGGACGGCTGACAGATCATAGGAATCACGGACCAACAACCGGCGGAGGCTCACATACAGCGGTATGTGGCTTGGTAGATGGCCAGGAGAGCTATGTCAGAATAAGACACAAGCTGGAACTTGCTGGCCGTAACAGACAGGGTCACGAAGCGCCAATGGTCGTTGTAAACATCATTGGAAAACCTGCAACGAAACACCAAAAATGCCTGGACTTGACTAGAAAAACAAGATCAGTGCAAACTCACTGGGCTGATGGCAAGGGCGGGAGGCTGCTTGCTGCTGGGTCGCTGTGAAGGACTGAAGCGTTGCTTAGAAAATTACAGGTCGTGATGGACAAGACCCATGAACAACGCCGGGAGTACTGCTGAAGTGAAACCGAATGGTACAGAGAGTGTTGCAAATATCGCCGGAGTAGGGACTGGTCTTTTGTCAAGTCTGCGGAAGTCGTGGCCGACGCTCTGTACAGTGAGGAAAGAAAGAGAGGACTCTCTCTTTGTATGACTTTCCTGAGCCTTCCCCGAAAGCCCCTAGGGGAAGAATAAATTTTCTATTTTTTTTTTTGCTTTCTTCTTTCTCTCCCTCTCTTTTCTCTCAAAATTCTCTCGTGTCTCTCAATTGTGTGATCTGAAAATTGTGAACCTTTTTTTTTGTGCTTGTCTGTGTCCCTCTCTATTGACCGATATTCTCCATATATGCCTGTACGTGTCCCTCTCCCTCTTTTGTTATTTTTATTTTTTTTATATTCTTTCCCCTTTGCACGGAGGAAAGCCCCGTCTCCTGATTCTCCTTTCTCTTCCTTCTATTTCTTTCCCTTCATATCTTGCAAATCCACGTGCCCTCGTTGAAGATATAATAAGATCAAATATATATCACCACGTACAACCTTGTCCCTTACAGAATATTTCACCCCCATCATGTCCAAATTCTAGCTTTGGGCACTCCATCACGTGAATATTGTTATCTTGCGCCCAAAGATTTTAAAGATATTGTCTCAATATTTCTTAATCCAATGTGTCACACGTGCAACGCACATGTCGATCTTGACCACTTGAGGACATAACGAGTTAAGGCCGAATTCACACGGGCTTGATCCAATTAATTCCATTGGGTTCAGAACCTCTGTACTTGAGTCCATTAACTCCAGTTCAATTAAATTTTGTTAAGCCCGTCCGCCACCAGTCCGATGCAAATGCAATTACTTAATAAATGTTCTTAAAACTAAACGCTATGTAATTTAACTTTAATATTTTTGTTAGGGACTAAAATTTAATCCCTAATTTTTATGCAATTAACCACTAAATGATGCGTCGAAATTTAGGTGTCAACAGTGCTGGTGCTTCATCTCCTTCCTCTTCTACACCTGCTTCCACCACTCATCATCATTCAACTAGATCTAGATCATCTGTCCATATAGGGGACACAGCCAAAAAAGATATGGCTCAAGAGAAAAGCTTGAGTTCATCAAAGGGGAAAGGTAAAGCTGTTCTGAAGCCCACTCAGGAGGAGGGAACAGGACCACAAACAAGAAATGGGGGTTTGATGCTCGCAGGAGGGCTGCTTTGGATAAAGATGCTCAGATGAAACCTGAAACAGAAGCCGAAGATTTTTCTTGTCTGTTATGGATACAAGGTGCTGTGAACTTGAGCTTCAGGTTCTTGGGTTCCTCTAATAATCATATATACGCAATGGACGGTTTGTCTTTAATTATGGAGTTGATATATTCTTAATGCTTTGAGTAGTAAAAAACTATTTCAATAAAGCTCCTGGAGGAAATTAGTTTGTACAGGCTAGCATAGCTGACTGTAGACGGATGACTGGCAGGGAGGCTAATTGAGCCTCATTGGTAGAGTTTACATCAGTTGTATTTCCTGATTAGTCCTCTCCTTTCGAACTTTATGATCTTAGGACCTCTAGAGGCAGTTGGCTTGACAAAAGACACACCTCTGTGGCGTAGCTACCGTCAGAACAAGCATCGTCTTCGCAAGTCTTTTCCACGAAAGGGAAGTGAAATGAGTTTCTTGATCTGTTATCACTAGGGATGTCCCCTAGGTTTGGGCAAAGTACTCCCTCACATCCTCTATCCTGAAAATTTACTATGATCCTATCAACAGTTAAATTAAATGTAAAATACTGGTGTGGCAAATGGCTGACGCGGTCGCAATATGGTGCTGACGTTGTGGCCATAATATAGACGTCAGAAACATGGGAAAGGTAAAACTTTTGAAAAGGGTAGAGTTGCTTGCCGATGTGGTGGCGGCTCCACGGCGGCAGAGAGATGTGCTAACCTTTTCACAGCGTCATCCAATGGAGGCAGAGAGTCGAGGGATCCTGTACGACCGCGGCAGAGGGCGTTGCAATCCAATGCCATGTTGGGCACAGGGTGTCATGACCCTCCGCGACCGTGGATGGAAGATTGCTATCCTATGCTGCGGTGGTGGCGGCTAAAGAAGAGCTCTTTCTCGAGATTCTACACTATCTTATATGATTTTTAGATGTTTAGCCTCTTGATTATTTATGATTTTAGCGGAGAAACTTTGCAATTCCTCAGTCTGTTATATTGCGAATGGTAACCATTCTGTTTCTCTATTTTCTATTCCAAAAATAAATTTGGAACAAAAATCTGTTTGGTAATGAAATTCCAATTTCTATTTTTAGAACAAATTTTTGTTCTAGAAATAGATTTGGAGCCGAAATCAGAAGTTAAAATATTTTGCTTCTCTATTTCTGGAACAGAAATGAGAAACAAAATTTTATTATTCTTCTCATCACTTTCCTTCACTACTAGCCAGTCGCTCACCTACCGCCCATTGCCGGCCGCCGCCACTCACCGATCGCCTTTGCCCGCCGTCGGCCACCATCTCTTGCTGCCGCCGACCCTCCTCCCCCTACAGGCGGCCTACGGCCACCACCCACCACCAACCACCGTCTCCCACCGCCACCCGCCTCCCACCCCCGGCCTCCCTCCTCTTGCCACCACCGCCCGCCTTTGGCCACCCCCCACCTCCCACTGCCGGCCACCGTCACCCGCCTTTGGCCCCCGCCCACCTCCCACTGCCAGCCACCGCCTCCCGCCGTCACCCGCCTCTCACCAATAGAAATAGAAAAATCAATTTCTGGACAGAAATTGATTTTTGGTCAAAAATTGATTTCTGAAACAAAATGGTTACTATTCACAGCCTTAATTTCCACTTAAGTAATGCGTTGTTTTTTTGGTAGGATGATGATGATGTGGACATATCCTCCGTTGCGATTGACGATGCATTGGTTATTGAAGATGATGATATATCCGACGATGACGATGACGACCATGAAGACGTAAGTTATCTGGACCTTTCATCTGTTCATCCTTGTTATTCTTCGCAGATGTTAATTTTTGTTTTTCTCATTTGCATACCCCATTATGGGGTTGGCTATAAATATCTGAATTAGCCTTTTGGTTTACACAGAAAAGACAAGCCCATTTACCAAAGATTTAGTAATGTAATCATTGTGAGGCTCATTGATTAGTTTTCCTTTGCGCTGAGGCAGCCATTTCCTTTGTTGAGATTGGTTAGTGGAGCAGTCCCTATCCTGTCATTAAATTTCGTCGATTAACATAATTTGGCATAGTAAATGTTTTTTTTATTTTAATACTATGTAATTGTTACATAAGTTCATTCTTTGTTATATGACAATCTTTCATGTAATTTTATGTTTAAACAAGTATACTGGAAGTCCTAAAACTTATCACGAAAGTGTAATTGACTCCAAAAACTTTCAAAAAGTGCATTCAAGTCTTCAAACTTATCAAATTGGTGCACTCGAGTCCTTTCACTAACACTGTCAATTTGTCTAACGAAAAATACTGCTTGAATATTTTCAAATTAATTTCTCTCTCCTACGTGTTGTTTTTTATGATTTTTTCTTTAAATATTATTTAAGTTGGATTGTAATATTTAAATTAGATTAAAAAAACTAAAAAAAAGCTAAAATTTTATTTAAAAAAACAACGATGGAAAAAGAAAGGGGGGACACCTCACCGGTACAGTGTTGGCACCGTTGCCACCCATCATTGGAGGGGCCGGCAACCCCTAAGCGAGGGTAGCCAACAAAGGGAGAGGCTTGCCAGTAGGGGTGAGCAACTTGGACCGCCCAAACCGGGACTAGACCGGACCGGACCGACGAGTTTGGTCCGGTTCTCGGGACTCTCGGTCCGGTTCCCAGTTCCTAAAAGCGGAACCAGTTTCCGGGCGGTCCGGTTCCCGGTTCCAAGGGGGAACTGGACCGGACTGGACCAACTATTTAATATATATATTTCATTTTTTACTTTAAAAAAATTAATAAAATGTGAACTAAACTCTAAGTGAACTTCATTATCATAAATTCATTGATAAAAATTAGTAAAATGTGAATTAAACCCTAAGTGAACTTCATTGACATAAATTCATTGACAAAAATTAGTAAAATGTGAACTAAACCTTAAGTGTTTGACAAAAAAAAAATCCCAAACTCTAAGTAACCGGTTCCCGGTCCTAGAACCAACCAGTCCGGTCCACGATTCCCAATTTTGGGAACCGGTGCTCTCGGTCCGGTTCCCGGTTTCACCTTGGAACCGGACTGGACCGGGAACCGCTCACCCCTACTTGCCAGGGCCGGTGAGGCTTGCCTAGACCTAGGTTGAGAGTGCCCAAAAATGGGCGACCCTAGCTAGGCTAGCGCTGCCTTGCCTTGCCCTCGCCCAGGGCTAGCAATGGGCAGGAGCGGCAACACCCAACTAGTGAGGCCTTCCTTTCTTTTCTTTTTCTTTTTCTATTTTCATTGTTGTTTTTGAAATAAAATTTTAGCCTTTTTTTTAGTTTTTAATTTGATTTAGATAAGATTTGAAGGAGAAAATAATAATAATAATAATAATAATAATAATAATAATAATAATAATAATGCCACGTAGGAAAGAGAAATTAAATTAAAAATGTCACGCCAGCATTTCTATTAAACAAATAGACTATGTTAACTAATGGATTCAATTACACCGAATCAATAAGTTTTGGAATTTAATTGCACATTTTGCAAGTTTTAGGATTCAATTGTACTTTCGCGACAATTGGAGAGAGAGAGGGTCTCAAGCTTGTTTTGGTTGGTGCTTAATGGTGGAAATGGATAGACCTATCTGTCTTTCTTTTCTTTTCTTTTCTCTTTTTTTTTGGTTTTATTTTGTATTTCATACATCTACCAACTGGGGATTTTCTTAAACAAGTTTCATTTCGAAAGGTAGAAAAAAAAAAGAAAAAAAATTGGAATTCTCTGTTTAGCTGCTATTGCATTTGACACGACTTAAATTTGATTTTTTTATGAGAAAAAAATGTTTAAACCAAAATTTGTAATCCAAGATAAAGTTAATATCGTTTTGTGAGACAAAAAAAAATTGAACCAAAATTGAAATGCGAGCAAAAGTTAGTATTTTTATAAGAGAAAAAAATTGAAATAAAATTGAGACCAAATTAAAGTTGGTATTTTTGAGAGGAATTAAGCCATACATATTACATACCACTCGAGGATTTTTCTAAGGAAGCTTTATTTTTAGTGTTCCAAAAGGAAAGAAAATTTTGAATTCTCGAGTTAGGTGCTATTGCACTTGGGACCTCCACCTTTCACAATCCATAATTCATATCCCCAATATTCGGTATCAACCATTAGGTTTTTTTCTTTTGGCCATACCCATCTTTTATTTAATTCTCTAGAATAGTTGGATGAAGTCTCAATTTTTTTCTAAGCATTAAGTGCTTTGAACGTGTTATTTACATTTGCATCGTTCGAAATCCATCTTACTAAGTGATAAAAATTTTCCCAACTTCAAAAACTTTCATAGTATGATGACTTGTGATATTACTAATATGTGCAATCCATTATTTACATCAAAAAATGTTATTAGGTCGAAATTAGCAATTTTATGTTGCAAGGCATATTAAAAGGTGGTGTCTTTCCTTTACACCATATTCCAATGAATACGGCCCCACTGAAAAAAGAAAGTGCTATTAGTGCAGCACGAACAATTTGCCTTTTTCTAATGTTTGGCAAATTACTATTTAACTCAAAGATGACTAATTAAAAATGACAAATCCATGCTTCTCCCGGCAAAATAAATTACTATATACCTTGCCAATCATGTTAAGGTCAGACTTATTTGTGGAGTTTAGGCTTGACTAAAGTTGAATTGTTATCTTTAACAATAATGTTGAATAAACATTTTTATGCAGACTGGAATTAGAGGCTCTACATTTGGGCAAACGAACCACAACGCCCTTTTCTAGATCCTTGGCCAAAAAAAACCGGGTGCAGAGGTCGGGCTCGGGCTCAGAACTCCAGTGTTCGGTTTCCAGATGCCTAGGCTGGGTCCACTAAGGTTAGGCTCGAGACACTAGTGTCCAACTTCGGGTCCATAGAGAACGGGCCCAGGACCTCCATACTCGTGCTTGGCTCCCTAGTGCCTTAATCGCGATGAACCTGGCCCGGGCA
Source organism: Syzygium syzygioides (assembly GCA_031216285.1). Classification (NCBI taxonomy): domain Eukaryota; kingdom Viridiplantae; phylum Streptophyta; class Magnoliopsida; order Myrtales; family Myrtaceae; genus Syzygium; species Syzygium syzygioides. The sequence goes on along the minus strand of CM062248.1, from coordinate 3,285,663 downwards.
TCACAGAACCGGACACGAACATCGAGGTCAAGCCAGTGCTCGAGTCCTTGGTGCCCAAGCCCGGATCCATTGTGGCAAAGCCCAGGTCCATGTGGGCTAAGCTTGACATTAGAAAATATGATTTTCACATAAAAATTACAGAATACCTTTCCATGAAAAATTGTGAGATGAAAAGGAGTAAGATTTCAATATTAGCTCTTCTTCAAGATGCTGCCTTTCCAACCTGTTCAGACAATTTGAGGGGATCAGCCACACAACATGAAGGACTTGGGAGTACGCCAATACCCTCCTATACATAATCCAACTAATAAAACATCCAGATACGATTATAGGTCACCAAAAATCTATGCTTTCTTCATCCTATCTAGCAATAAGTCCATATTCAGCTGGCATAGGTATAAACTATAAGTTTGTGGGGAAGTTCCTGGAAAAGAAGAAATACAACTTCAAAACCAGTCGACGACAAGACGAAGCAATAGAATCAGAAAACACAAATGTGCCCAATAAGGTATGCACGGCAGGATAAATATGTCCCCCAAATGTGCAACATTATGATTACATCCTCCACCATCAGTCGAGATCAACTTCATTATATGTAACATTAATCATATCATCCGTTTTATCTGGCAGGATAGAATAGGTCATGAGAAATATCCATTTTTATCTAGCCGTGAAAGCTCAGACAACTCCACAACAAGTACATCTCTTCATTACGGAGTTGCACCAACTCGTTCTAACAACTTTCGTACATAAGAAGTAGGTTACAAGTCCTTTTTTTTTCGTTTGTTTTCATGCTTAAAAGTATGACACAGGTAAAGGGAATGCAAAATGACTGAAAGATCTTCATGTTAAACAAACTTCAACGAATGGATTGGTGAACTTCATGCTAAGAACACACCATCGCGTTTATCATAAGCTTCATCTGAAATTTACCAACGACCAGAGGTTAAAGCTGATGATGGATCAACATCTACAATTTGCAACCGATACCTTCCAAGAAAGTTAGCCAAACCACAGATTAGTCTATAATCAAACAAGAAAAAGGTGCAAAGTTGAAAAAATTTCACAACAGAAATTGCCGTTCCTAGATGATGAATCAGGGAAAAGCAAGAACAATCCTGAAAATGTTCATGCAGATTATACAATCACAAGTCACAAGCAACCAATGCAGCTTTCTCCCCTGGCTCATATATGAACCAGTGAACAATATGAAGATGGCCAATCCCACACTTCAAGAGGGGTAACATATTTGTAACCTGCACACGCATAACAGCTGTCGCGACCTTTCATTTATTTAAATGAAAGCTAACCTATATGTAATGACGTGCAAAAATTAACATGCGATTAATGCAGCCTAACATGCAAACTATATATCATGCAACGACGTGACCTAATTCTAATGACGGACAAATAATTTATTTTTGGTATTTTCAAATGAAATTTGGAATTAAAAATTACTCTAATTAACATGCAATCTATCCTAGAGAAAATGATTTGATCTATCCTAAAGTGATTCTTTTTTTGAGATTTTTATTAGAATTCGAAATTATTAAATATCCTAAATAATCCACTAAGATTAAAACAATATCTAATTTAAACTAGGAAATATGCTACCCTAAATCCCAATTAAAATCAAATAATTATCTTATTCTTTTGGATATATTTAAGATTCTCTAAGCATGAAAAATTTCTAATTTAAATTTAACTAACAATTTTTTTGATTTTCTTTATTTAAAAGGAAAACAATTAAACAAAGATAACAACCACGTTTAAACAATCCACGCAATCCGCAAAATTTCTTTTCAAATTAGGCAAAGAAATCAAACTAATGGTCATATCTATAGGGTTATAGATATCGACAGAATGTTAATTGTTTCAATTTAGAAAGCAAATAAAATCTATTATCGTATCCAAGTGATTATGGACAAGATAACCATTTCCCGTATCGCCGTGTATCGTGCCTTAGGGATAAGGTCGGATAGTCGTCCAAATACGTTGCCAAATTAGGAATAATTCCTAATTTTTGGTATTTTCAAATATTGCGAATATGGCAAATATTATCCTAAGATTTAGCAATTCACCAAAGAATATCCACGAAATATTCAAACACTGAAAACTTAGGAAATTAAATATTTCGGAAAATATTCGAATAATGATCTTACCTAATTTGCGGAAATCTTCTAAATTCGAACTCGGTTCCGGATTGAGGCTTGCGGATCGGGACGGTGTTCAGTGATGGTTCTCAATGAGCTCAACCAAGGAGGGACCGAGGATGGTTTCTTGGTTCGACAACACTTGGGGAAACCTGCAAAATTAAGCTCAACTTCGGCCGTATAAATAAGTTGCAGTGAACTCGTTGATCTTGTTGCTATTGGTGGACTGAAGATGTGCCGATGCTTGCTGACTTGCTTTGCCAAACCTAGACACAATCTAAGGAACCACTTCAAGCTCTCTAATTTGACATATGTCGTGCTCGCCATTGGCTCCTCCATCTTTTGTTTTTATTTTTATTTTCAAGTGCTCACGAGGGCATGAGATCAGAGGAGATAAAACAAAAATAATGATGGGATGTTAAGGATGGAATTTCTCGAGAGCCCCTTTTTGTTCTTTTCTTCTCTCCGCATGTTAACGATCCCTCATTTAAAACTGCAGCTGCGTCTCTTTTCGGTTGGGCAGAGCATGTCGTCCAAGTGATCCACGACGCTGTAGCAGATAAGCAACAGGTCGTCGTTGATGCTCACGGCTGACTGCTTCGTTGTTGTAGGAGATTGCGCCGCAGCTGAACACCGTCAATGAGTGCTGCCGATCCGTGCAGTAATAGAGCAGGGAGGCAATATAAGCCGTCAAAACAAGGCGGCAGCCTCGCAGTAGGGGGGAAGCGCCAGATCACGTCTCATGGCACGGAAGCAGCAACGTCGGCAATGGAGGAGGAAGCGGCAGCCATCATCGTTGGTGGATCGAGATCAGGTAGCCACGTTTGAACGTCTGGGGGGTGTTTCCACCAAGAAAGACTGAAAGAGAGCTTTTTGTCTTATGTATATTGGTCGTGCTCCTACTCTCTCTTGCTATTCCTCACGTGTGTTTCTCGTGCTCTCAAAAATTGTATTCTGAAAATTATGAGCGCCCCGTTTCTTGTCTGTACGTGACCTTTTATAGGTAGAGAAGACCCGGGCTCTTTAAGGAAAGAGAGTAAATCTACTTTCGTCTCGTGAGTGCTTTAGAATATATTATATTTTAACACCTTCCCATTATTGTGGCTTTTTCTTTCTGTTCATGCCAATGAAGAAAATATGCCCCCAGATTCTACTTTTCTCTTCTATCTTCTTTATATTGTTTCCCCTTTGAACGGAGATACAAACTGATCCTCCTCCCTTTTCCTTTTATTTCCTTCCTTACCCTTAACCAAGAGTATCACCGCCTCAAGTATTCGAAAGATTGTGCTCATGTGCTTAATTCAATTAATTCTATTTCATAGACCCAAACAAACTAATTGGGCTCAAAACCCCATCCACACCAATTCAATGAATGTGTAAACTATATGAGTCTATTAATGAAATGCTCACAATATCTATATGCAATTTAAAGAATATTTTTGCTAGGTATCGGAACTGACTCCTAATTTTCCTATGCAATATGTACCTAAATGGATCGCCAAAAATTTAGGTGTCAACAACAGCTTTCTCTGTCCGACGGACAGCGAGGCCATACGACAGGGCACCGGTGTTGGCGTCATAGTCGAGGGACCTACACTAGGGACTGTAGAACCAGGAGAGATCGGAGGAGGAGGTGGAGTCCAAGTGGAGAGGCAGGTCCAGGTTTTTCATCTTCTTGGTGGGACGCCCACTTGTTTGGGCTTTGGCGGCACAAGCAACAGGTTCTTGCTATTCGCGTCATCCGTCGCGGTACCCGAGGAATGGAATCGAATCGGGTATCTGCTCACCAGCCGATGGAGACGGTAGTTCTGCGAAGTGAAAGGTGGTGGAGAGGGGCCAGGCAGCCGGCTTTGGGGGCTTCTTGGAGGTGTGGCTCGAAGATATCTTTATTTTGCATTCGCCTCGACTTTGGGGAATTGACAGTCCAGAATCACGAAGTAAGGCAGTACTAGAGTGCTTTCCATAGCCTCCTGCCTTCAACGATCACATATTTCTTTTAGTGACTCGCAATAGCACACGTGCAATCTTCTTGGTATTGTCTAAAACAAGCACCAATTTAGATCGAATAACATTAATAAATGACCAGCATTTATCTAACCGCTAGTGATTCTAATTCCCAAGATGACTTGATGGGATTAAGTTCGCCATGCCATTTTCCAATCATCTCCAATTCATTGTTTAATGTAAACTCTTAGTTGACAAAAAGCAATTACTTAATTGGTGATCCAAATCATCCAATTGCACAAAATTTGGAAACTAATAGATTTCATTTCTTCAAACCTATTTGGATGGTGATGTCGATATTCCCCTTTCAAATCCACGTTGCTGTTGATACATGTACTCTCTCCAGCTTTGGCCTCTATTGGTCCCTTCTTAGAGAAGAACTTCATGCCGGGACATCCCCTCACGACGATATCTTTCAAGGGGTCCACGTGTATCCACTTGAGCTAAAACATCTCGACTCTGTCAACCCATCAAACTGCATGTACTTCAATTGATTGAAAGCCGCTCCATGCCCCTCCTTACCTCCCTCATCACAAGTGACATCTGTCAGCATTTTACAATTTCTTATCCTCAATTATGTGAGTTCCAGCAAATTTTTAGCCACTATTGGTGTGAACATAGTCGATGTGAAACATCTAGAATCTTCGGATGTTGAAAGTATCTTGAAAAGTGTAATATTGCATAGCGATAACCCATCACAACATGACAAATTCAAGGTCTTCAGATGTTGGAAGTATATTGAAAAGGGGTGATAAATCCCAGGGACAACCACATCTCCTTCCAGTGCTCCAACATGAAGCTCATGATGAAAAAGCTTGAAGGGATGAACATCGAGTACATGACTGCAGTCGTTGACGAAGGCAGCATCAAAGTCGATCAGCTATTCTTCCATGACCTGGATGGTTACGTGATCGAGATTTTCAACTGCGACAACTCGCCAGTTCTTCCCCTGTCCTCCTGCCCTTTCAAACTTCCCAAAACCAACCGAGACCCGTCACCATCCATATAGTATGGCAAGTTTGAGGATCGGAGTTTGGACACAATGTGCCATAGAAGTTGCGGAATTAGACGGACAACTTGGTGAAGAACATGTTCAACATCTCAATATAAGCCAAATCTAGGATTCGACGTCGAAGCAAATTTTGCCAAGAAATTTGAAGGACCCTTTTGTGTATAGAATTTGCCCGGTCATTCTCTCTCTCAATGCAGGTTGCAAAATGAGTGTAAAGATTCAACATGAGGACTAAAGTTTCTTGCCTATACCAGTTTATGGTGAGTGACCCAAAAAAAAAATACCAGTTTATGGTTTAAAAAATATACATTTTATGTAAAATCGATCAAAAGCTATTCACGCTCGAATGACTAAATAGGTGGAACCCAAGAGAAAAAAATGACTTGTCAAAACCCAATGATTTAGCATATCTAGTCGATTGGACTGGCTCGATCTTAGCAAGCCCCCATGCCCACGATTATTTCAGCATGATAAGAAATTACAAAAGTTCTTACAGTTGTAATTAGCCAAATGGCTTTGCCTTGAAGCCGGCAATTAGCAGAAAACTTTTGTCTTAAATACTTATAAACGTCGAATGAATTTGTATCAAGGAAACTTCACAAATGAGAGGAGTAGATTTGGCGGGTCTAGAATTTCTTGCCTTGACCAATTCATGATTAAGAAATACATAATTTATGTATGATCGATCAAAGTCTAATCAAATTTAAACAAACCTAATTAAACACATGGAACCTAAGATAAGAATGACATGTGCTAGACCCTGTAATCATGCAGATTCAGTCGATCGCACTAGCTCAATCAAAGTGGGCCACCATGCCCATGATTGTTTCAAGAATCGACTTCAGAAGCATCTTGACATACCCGTACGTCTTTTTCAAACATTCATGTGAACGTAATCCCCAATAATTGCAGCTCCATATTATAAATGAAATAACGTGTAACGTAGCTGCTAACTCTCATCTATTGAAATGGTTTTGGTCAATATATCCAACTTATCTAACCACAGGGGGTTGCCCTAGTAGCCACCCTTTTCACTTAAAAATGGGGAAGTGGGGAGTTAGATTCCCCACCTTTTCTAGGAAGATAGAGGTGGGGATGCGTAGTTTCTAGTGTGGGTTGCGACTCCCACGCACTGCAAAACGTAGTACACAAGTCTACATGTGAGCCAAGAGATAGCGTAAGAGTAGGAGTAGGACTGACCAAAAAAACATATCCAACTTATCTCCCCTGTTTTTGCTCTCTTCATCCATTCTCGGCCGTTGATCTGTCTATCCGTGTTCATACACAAGCGAGATTATCTGGCCTCATCTCTTGTTTTTTGTCCTGCTGAAAAAGTGTTTTTTATCACAGGTTGAAGATTTTGCCAATGTCGGAAATTAATTAAACAAATAAATAATAATTTTAATCGACCTGATAAGTTGCTATTGAGAACACATGACAAGAAACAATTCAATGTGGCTACGCGCTTCTCTGTCACCGTATGGCTCGGGTCGTTTTCAATGGCTATATCCACCTAACATTCGAAATTTCATCGAGTATTTATCAAAACAAATAATGGAAAAGCCAATCATCTTTTATTATTATGGCTTACGAAAAAAAATAGTTGATGAATACGCAATTGAGATAAATCTACTCTTCTTCATTCACTCCAATTATAATTTTTTGCTTAGAATTTAAAAAAAAAATTATAGTTTGATGTCTGTGAGACCTAACTTAAGTGTGAGCGAGTGATCAAAACATATTTAGGGTCGTTAATAGTTTATATGGAGAATGAAAATTGAAGAAAGCAACTTTTTAGAAAAACATTAAATATCTTCAAGATCTAATTTTTTCTGTGTGGTCGAATTTCGAGATCTGATTCGTCACCCCACCACTTATCACAAAAACTTCCCTCCTTATCACGTGGCGTTCTTGATAAGCACCGGTAGCTCTTTGGTCCTCTCTCCGATACCTTATCAGACAAATTTTTGTCGTGAAGTTGAAATTGACCTCAAAGATGAAAGTAAACACAGATTTCAAAAAGTTTGCCATAGTCGAGTCATTGCCGGCCATCCTGTATGGCACAATGCAACGTCGGTGATTCTTTTTGAAAAAGGACCGCATTGAAATTTCGTATGAAGATCTAATACTAAATTGGCAAAATCGAAAAGTTTATAATCGAACTAGCATTCGGATGATATGTTTACGAAATTCCAAATTTGTATCAACGCGACAAAAGTTGAGGAATTTCATGGTCACGCCGTTGGAGGGTTGAGGTGATGCATAAATTCGAGGATTCTAGAGTCTTTTACGGTATTTTTCGACAAAGGAGGAAAAAATAAAAACCATTTTGAAGTGGAGCTACATATTATGAACAACGTGGGGACAGACAAGGGATGAAGCGTGATCATGATGTCGTGTTGGGTTATACTTCTTATCACACTCTCCCCTTTTTAGCTTTATTTTTTTTCGATAAAAAATAAAATATTCGGGACTCGGCAATTTTATTTAATTTAATTTATCAGTACAAGAGCAAAAAGTTTCCAAATTTCAAAACCAATTTTCATTTGGTCCCATCTCAATCGTGTCCCGCCCTTCTCACGCGAGGGAGAGTACCCAAAAAATTGTACTTTCACCTCCCCGACCTCATCTTTGACCTGCCCCTACGTCTACTTATTCTTTTGCGGTTGATGGGACAAATGTGGGGCCCGCGGCTTAGGGGAGCAGAGCCACGTGGCGTCTCCCGCCAACCCCGCGTTCAGGATGAACGGTTGTGATGGAGGCTCCCCCGAACGTTGTCGTGCTGTTTTCTCAATAAGGTTCTCCAGCTTCGTTTATGTTCCTTTGACACGTCAGCCGGGCCACGTGTTCGCGTTTGTGCTCATGTTCGTGTACATGGAAGGGAAGGGGCAAAGGGCGTTGTGATTGGGCGGTGACTAGGAGTGATCGGTTTCCGATTCGATCCAGTTTCAAGGTGAAATTGGGAACCAGACTGAGAAAACTGGTTCTTAATTTTGGGAACCGCAGACCGGTCTTGTTGGTTCTAGGACCGGGAACCAGACTGGACCGCCGGTCAGGTCTAATGGAACCGGTCTCTTAGAGTTTAGTTTTTTTTTTGGTTAAACACTTAAGGTTTTGTTCATATTTTATTAATTTTCGTCAATGAATTTTTGTCAATGAAGTTCACTTGGGGTTTAATTCACATTTTACTAATGTTTATCAATGAATTTATCATAATGAAGTTCACTTAGAATTTAGTTCACATTTTATTAATTTTTTAAAAGAAAAAATAACAAAAATATATATTAAATAGTCGGTCCGGTCTGGCCAGTTCGGTCCGATCCGATTCCCCCTTGGAACTGGAAATCGAACCGCCCAGAAACCAGTTCCGCTTTTAGGAACCGAGAATCGGACCGCCAAAAAACCGGTTCCGCTTTTAGAAACCGGGAATCGAATTGATAATCCCGAGAACTGGACCAAACCTGTCGGTCCGGTCCAGTCCCGGTTTGGACAATCTAAGTTGCTCACCCCTAGCGGTGGCCAAGTGGCGCTTGAATTTGACAAAATTATCTTATAAAAAAAATGTGTGCCAAATTTGACACCTCAACCACCCGCCTAAGTGGCGCTGCTGGACTGCGCACTCTTCCTCTCGTAAAAAATTGAGTGTTTAAATTTCGGGCGTCGCAGGGTGACTTAACCGGTGGCACGTGTGTGGTGGCTAGCACGTGTCGCTCCCGGGGTTTACTCCCCGGCTATCGGCCGTGCGAGGTTCTCTGGATTATCAAAAAAAAATTGACACCTCAACACTAAAAATTATGCGCCTGAATTCATCTGTAAAGACTGAAAGAATAGAAATACATTTTCTGCTTATGAGACAAAATTTGTTGCCGTGAACTCGAAATCGAGCTTAAAGATGAAAGTAAACGCAAAGATCTCAACCGTTCAAATTTCCACCGGAAAAGGGAATGTCATTGATCTTTCTATGCTTACCACAAGGTCGGACCACGAGAGTTCTGCTCCCCTCATTTCTCGTTTTATTTGCATGCCACGAATGAAGCCACGTGTTCTCATTTTAATAGCATCGTCAAGGTCCGATTCCCCAAGCTAGACCCGATTGTATGCACGACGACCCACGATCCTGCCTCAACCTGATTCGAGTCACGAGAGATCAAAAGATACAATTAGGCGGGCTCGAGCAATGGTATTTGTATGTTTTAGGACGAACGGGTTTGATTACATAGTTAAGCATCATCGTAAGATCCTAGTCAAGTCCGCCCAATCATCACCTCCGCCTCGGGCACCGTGGTGACTTCCAAATATCTTTTCATACGATCGCGGCTAAATTGTCTATAAATAAATTGTTTTTTCTTATATGAGCGAGCGATGATTGCTTCGTACTTTTATTTTTTGCCATTTGGTTGAAATCGTTTCCTTTTCCCATCGGCCGTCGCCCCTTTTCTCTCGACCTTGAGCTCTGACTTCTTCTCACGTTGATTGGACAGCGGCAAACAACACACTTCCAAAAACCGCGAGAGATGTGGGGCCCGCGACCTGGGAGACAGCCACCTGGCGGCCTTTCACCCCTCGGTTCACATTGGACGGTCGTGATGGAGCCTTGCCTCCGACGTTGACTCGACGTGTCGTGGGGTGGGTCCCAATGAATCTCGTGATAAGGTCTTATTGGAGCGAGGACGGAAAAGGTTGCCTTCGCCGCTGCTTATCACTGATCACTTACCACTTATCAAGAAGAAGGCTGCCACATGACAAGGAGGAGAGGGAAGTCTTCCTTTTGTCTTCTTCTTCTGTTGTTGATGAGCGATGGGGGCCACAAATCAGATCCCGAGCGAATTTTTGTAGAAATAAATTTAAGAACTTTATAATAATTTATAATAGAGCGTTGACCCTTATCCATGCCCGAACTCCCATATCACGTGATCCTTTTCCAATATCCCTCATCAAATTGCCGACGAGGAGACACAAGTCGCAACAACTCGAATGAAAAGGCATGCGATGAGAATCCAATGGCTCTCATAAAGAAGTTGTCTTAGGGAGCCAAATCCAAATCCGATGGCTCTCATAATTGGACTGAAATTCCTAACTTTTGCCCTAAGATTTTGTTGAAATGGACATGATCCACATGTATTCCACGCAATCATGATGGATCCGCATGATTCTAGTTACGTGCTTCAATTCAAGCCAATTGAAAAATTCGCGTGGCAAGTATCTGTCCATGTGTCGTGTCCAACAGCTTGTCCCGATCCTAGTTAGCGTCCACGTAAGCGTTGGTCTATCTAGTCGATTATCCAATGACCCTGTCATTTTCATTAACAAAAAGTACTTTTATGAACTTGAAATGCATCAGTTCATCCGTGGTGTAGCTCGGTCATGATTTGGCATAAGGCTTAACCCCGACACTGCTTCCACGAAGAACATTAGTGGAGTATTTATTTATCTTATAAAAAAAATCTCTTGCAATATCCATTTTAAGAAAAATGGAAAGCGAGGCGCTATGGACGAGTCAAAGAAAGTGGAAGTGGAAGTGGAAGTGGAAGTGGGCGGGAGGGGGGACCAAGTGTGATGGAGACAAATGGTACCAGAACTTTGAGCACAAGACCCATCAATATGTCTTCTCGAATTGGGATTGGCTAAATCGACTCCATAAACCTTGTTTAGGTAGTGGCACAACATCTTAAAAAAATTGATGGGTGATTTTTAGGGTAATAGAAGTATCCGAAAGAATTTCTAATCTTATTATAATACAAGGGTAAACTTTAGTATTTTATTTTTTTCAAGAAAACTCCCGTGCTATGAAATTCAATCATCAAGGCCCCACCTACAACCACAAAACTTTACCGAGGTACTCGGCGTTGCTCAATAAATTTCTCTGCGTGACTCGCATGCGATTGTTGGGTTTTAAACAGGTGACCTCTAAGTTCTTAAGTTAAAAATTTAATGGGTCGCTACCTAATCTTTTCAAAATACCAATTAATAGCCTAAGGAATATTGTCCAGCCTGCCGCTACAAGCAACAGAAACAGAGAGCCAATGCTTTTTGTTCTTCAGTTCGAAGTCACCATCACTCCCAAAGTGGCAAAAAGGTGCTACTGCTCCCAACCACTGTTTAATAAAAAAACAAAATGCCAATGAAGTGAAAACTGTCCTCCAGAATGTACCTCCTGTTCCATCTCGCCAGCCACCACAGCCGCACGCCCCCCATCTCTCTCTCAGTTTGAGGCCGCCACATTCAGTCTTTTATCTCCTCACCTTTAGTGTGCATGTATGTTTTTGATTTGCTGGAATGGCGTTTGCTTTTCATGTGTGTTTTAGGTGACATTAACCTCGCTGGAATGGGTTCGGCGTGGGTCGGAATGGTAGCCATCCGGGTGACGTGACGACGTAGGCGGTGGCCGATGGCCGGGGAAGGAAACCCCAGCAGGGAGCTCTCGGTGAACTCCTCGGTGAAGAAGAAGAAGAAGAAGAAGAAGACCAGAAGAACAAACAATAATAGAAATAGAAAAAAAAATCCAAAAATATAAAAATTTGATTCGGATCGGATCTGATTTAACGGATCCGGGTCCGTCTCTAGATCGGGTTGGACCATCGAGTGCTTTTGGGCCTCAGAATTGTGGGCTGTTTTACAAATAAAATCAAATTTTGCTTGGGCTAAATGTAGTTGATTTGGACCGGCCCAATGCTGGTCTGATTTCTAGATATAACCCGAACCCACATTCCAGGCTGGACTGCATAGGCCGGGTTCCCTGACCCGGTCCGAAGTCCATTTTTCCGGATTAAAATTATAAATAAAAAACATTTAAAAGATTCAAAAAAATTCCGAAAAATTAGGAAGGGTTAAAAACTTAGTTTTTGGGTTAATTTCATTAGATCTTAGTGTTAATTTTATTCTAGACTTAGCATTAAAAATAGGAAAAATGTTAAAACCTTTAAAAATTTGTCTGAAAAATTGAACAAGCCATTAGGGCTTTACCATAAGGCTTTCGATTGCCTTTTGTTTTCTAAAGACGATGCTAAGTCATTGGTTATTTATTTCTATTCCGATTATTTGATTGCGTACTGCACGAGTGGATTTGAACCTTGGTTTCTTTATTGTGTAAATTGCATGAGTGCTTGGGTAGTGAAAAATTATGCGGGTGATATTTCTTCATTATGTAAATCTTTAAAGAAAAATACTCTTAACACAATTTCATAATTTTCAGTCCTCTCTCCGTGAATCTTTAAATGGAAAACTAAGGTTTGTTTTCATTTCTGGAATTGGCTCAAGCAGTGTGTGCATGAGCAAGATTACTCGATGTTGTCGTGATTGTTATGCGCGCTCACGTTTAGACATGTTTGTGTTTAGTGAGATCTTCAGTGGAAACATGTGCTTAGGATGTTTACTGCTGAATAGACACTACAAAAAAACTAGGATTTTGCCATGAAAATTTGCAACGAAAAATATTTCGTCACAAATTTTTGACGACTTTTGCCATGAAAGCTAAAATCGTCGGAAATTTGCGACGAAATATTTTTCATCACTAATTTCCGACGAATTTTGGCGACAAAAAATTTTTCGTCGTTAATTTCTGACGAATTTTGGCACAGAAATTTATTCGTCGCAAATTTGCAATGAAAAATTATTTGTGGTTAATTTGCGATGAAAAAAAAATTTGTCGCTAATTTGCGACATGGAAAATAATTTTTATAATATCCATCCCCACCCCCAATTTTCTCTCGGCTGATTCCTCATATCCCCCTTACTGTTCTCTCTCCGTCTCTCTCTTTCATTTCTCTCAATATACCTATCTGTGCATGCGCAAATCAATCTCGGCAAAACTTTTCCGCCGGTAAGTGTCGTGGCTAATTTCGTGACTAATTGGTAATGAAAACGGTTCGTTGCAAAACTATTCAATCTCGGCAAAACTTTTCCGCCGGTAAGTGTCGTGGATTTGTTTTTTTTGGTGTTATTGAAATTTTTTTCCCCTTCCTTACTGGTTTGGCCGGTCGCAGGAGATGTCGCCGGCCATGGGGTGAGGTCCAACGGCCTGGCCATGGCCGTCGATCAACCTTGCCGATGCCCAGGTGGACTAACCTCGCGTGGGCCACGCCATGGCCGATGAGCTCGAGATCTGGGCGAGCTCAAGCTTGCCGGCCATGGCGAACTCAGCCCTCACCAGTGCCGGCGAGGGCTAGCCTCGCATGGGCTGACAGTGAAGGCGGAGCTCACCAGCCATGGCTAGCTCGGCTTTTGCCATGGCTGGCGAGCTCGAGCTTGCCCAGATCGGGTGAGTTCTGGGCGAGCTCGAGCTCATTGGCCATGGCGAGCTCAGCCCTCGCCAGTGTTGACGAGGGCCAGCCTTGCTACTGGCCAGCTCGAGCTCGCCCAGAACTCGCCCAGATCTGGGCGAGCTCTAGCTCGTCGGCCATGGCGAGCTCGGCCCTCGTCAGTGCTGGCGAGGCCCGAGCTCACCGGTCACCGGAACAGCGACTGGCTAAAAAGAAAGGAAAAAAAAAGGAAAAGGAAAAGAAAGAGAAAAAAAATAAAAGATAATTAAAAAAATGAATTTTAAGTAATTTTTTTTTATTTTAGGTACGTGTCCATTTGAAGGTCTCGCAATCTAAGTGAACGTTGCATTTCTCATCAAATTGACCACTTCTATTACAAAGATTTCAATCAAATACTTGGTAAGTCTTATTGACATGGTAATTTTTTCATTTTTTTCAAGTTGAAAGTAATTATTTCGTAAAAAACAAAATTTTAATTTTTATAATTTTATGGTTTTAATTAACAATATCAAACAATAGATATGATATTTTTAATATTTTACGAGAATTTTTTTTATTTTTATACAGACACAATACAAATAGACAGGGGTTGGATGTATAATAAGAACTTATCTAGACGTCGAGGATTGACCGATGAGTTTCGTATCAGGTTGGAACTATTTTTTGACTTTGCTAGTAGTAAATATGAGTTTATGGATGGAAATAAGTTAAGGTGTCTATGTAAAAAGTGTAGTAATGGAAAATTTCAAGACATTGATAAAGTTAGAGAACATTTTTGTAGATTTGGGTTTACTCCGAACTTTTATAATTGGACTTGCTATGGTGAACTATTTATATTTGATGACGGATATCGAAGAAGTGACCAATTTTTAATTAGAGAAGAATGTAGCTATTATGACCAATTGAACCCATACTAGAAGATAGTGTTTGATGAAGCTGGTCATAATTTTATTTCAGAATCGAATCATGCAAGTACTAGTTTTACTCCTAGACTTGAACAAGTGGGAATTAGTTATGCATCACAATTGGAAGAGATAGAAGTTACGGGTTTTGATGAGAATGTGTGTGATGGAACTTTTCAATCTAATCAGTTCTGGAAAGCATTGAAAAAAGCAGATGAACCTTTATGGGCAGGTTAGGATAGCCACACAAAGGTATCAGTGACAGCAAGACCGTTAAATATTAAGGTAGAGCATAATGTGTCTGTGGATTGCTTCAACTCTTTTGTTGAAGTAATGTAGGAAATAATGCCTCATGATAACATCATGCCAAGTGACTTTTACAATATGAAAAAGCTAGTGGATAACTGTCGCGACCTACCTGCCGCTGATCGGGTGATTGGCGTTTGGGTTTAGGCCAAGAGGTATTTGTCGATGGATGCGAACAACGATTGATTTGTTCGAAAGACAAACTAAGTGGTTCATTGATCCAAAGACCGAGGCTCTCCCAAGCCTTATACCTCGGGCGACGAGAATTTTTTAATTTACGCATAACGGAGTCACCACTAGCCATGATTAAGAGTCAACTAGAAACCTTAATCGAGACGCGGGAGTATCGTCTCGATAAGTGCGAAAACCAGAGATTCCGAAATTCGGGGACTTGATTACATTAGCAATTTAACTAGTGCCCTTTCGGTACCTAAACTTGAATGTTTGCAAACTAACGTACCGGGCAGCCTATCGAAAAAAAACTAATTTTCCACCTAACCGTTCTAAAGAATAGAAAATAACAATCAATAAATTAAAGATGCGCAATCAAATAATCATGAAGAAAATAAACAACCAGCGACCTAGCATCGTTTCTAAAAAGAAAATGCAATTAAAAGCCCTAAGGTAAAGCCCTAATGGCTTATCTGATTTTTCGAGGATTTTTTTAGAGAATTTTTCTCATTTTTTTGAACTTTTTTGGCCTAAAATCTAGTGAAATTAAGCTCAAAACTAATTTCTAAGCATTTCCTAATTTTCTGATTTTTTTTGGAATTGTTTTATATTTTTCGGAATTTTTTGAATTTTTTAATATTTGTTTGAATTTTCTGAATTTTTTTAATATTTTTATTTAATTAATATACTTTTTTGGATTTTTAAACATTTTCGAGTTTTTTTGGAAATTTTTATATTTTTTAATATTTTAATATTTTTTTGAATTTTTAAATTTTTGAAAATTTTTATTAATAAAATAAAGATTCCGGACCGGGTCCCCTGACCGGATCCACCCGAACTCTGACCTGGCACTCCGGCCCGCCCATGACCCCATTTTCATTACTTTTGTTTTTTCTTTTTTTTTCTTTTGATTTTCCCCCCTCTCTTCCTTTTCTTTTCTCTTTTTTTATGTTTCTTTTTCTTTTTCTATTTTTTCTTCTCTTCTTCATCCCCTCCTTCGCATGTCTTTCCCAGAACTTCTTCCTTTCTTTCATATTGTTTATCACCGACACTTCCTCACCGGAGCCACGCCGGGATGTCACCGCCGCTCACTCCCCGACCATCGATGGGCTCCAGCGACGCCGACAGGCCATACGAGGCTCTCATCCTGCCTCCGATCACCACAACCATCGTCAGCTCACCCCTCGACGTCCACCAAAACTGCGGCCACCAAATGACCCATACCAACAGCGGCTCTCACCCCCTTTTTTATTGCTTCATATAGTCACCAAATCATTCAAACAGCAACCCCCTCAGCAAAGGTGAAACGAACATTAAAGTGAAATGAATTGAAGATTAAGACGGCTAACTCTTGACCATGGGGGTTACCGGCGAGGGTGATGCGCGGTCGACTTGAGCGGATCGTGACGAAGTCACATGAAAAGAAAAGGAAGCATGGTGTCAGTGACAATATTAGAACACCATGTGCATGACAAAGTTTTAGAGTGTCGGTTTTGCAAAAATATATTCGGAGTTTTCTCAAGCATTATGTCGAACAGACGGCGTGCGAGTTCAAACCAGAGTTTAACATTGAGAATTAGCACGGTTTTCGACTCCAACGTGATATTCAAAGATCTAAACGGCCATATTTTACTACAAACCAGGCTCAGTTTACAGTGAAACACTAACAATCCTCTCCAACAAATCCGACACCCTAAGCCTATGTTGTTCCATTGAGACCTTTTATCGAGCAAGGGGTGTGCAAATAGAGTAGGGGGCTTCTAGCTCGGGTTTTATGCAACATCCGACTTAAACATGGTGTGTTACACTCTGAATGGACCTCACTAGCCACAAAATAGCCTCGGTTTCAACCGGTTTCGTCAGAGGAGTCTCAACGCCTCAACCTCCCATCAACTGAGAAGAAAACAGGGTGTTTCGAGGGTTACCTAGCTTGGGTATCCACTGCGATGGCAAACGGCGACCAGCGGGTGGATCTTCGATGAAGAGGATGGCTATTCCAGCGAGCGGGATGGGTCTGGATGTTCTTTTTCTACTGCTCCACCCCCACCGTATGTGCTCTTTGCTTTCTCCTCCCCCGGTCCTCTCTTTGGTGTCCCTCTGGTTCTTGACCGACCAAGACGAAATGCAACGGCCGCAAGCTTGGCGGGACCGACAGTGACTCGGGCGGCCCTCCGGCAAGCGAGTAAAGGTCTCTCTTCCTTTCTCACCCTCAAGATCTCTCTTTTTCACCTTAATCTCCTCTCAAACTCTCTCTGTTCTTCTCTTCTTTTTCTGTTCCTTTGTTCCTAACGGGCCAAGGCGGAACGCGACGACCGGAAATAGTGGATGTCTGGCGACAGTGGCTGGCCCGTGGGGAGGGGGGAAGAGATTTGCCGGCGATCCTCACCAAGGGAGGAACCGAAGCGCTCTCTTCTGATACCCCCTTCCCTGTTTCTTTCTCTCGGTCCCCTCCGTTGCTCTCTCCTTCTTGCCTGTTTATCCCTGAATCGGGGACTCTTTTGGGACCATTGTACGTGCTTGACATTGGGCGCTGCGCGACGATGGACGCTGCTGCTGCACGCGGCGATACCCCCTATTGTTGCGCAAATTCTTCTACAGCCCGTCGACGTTCCGTTTTTTCTGCCAGAGCATCGCTCCTTTGCTCTTGTACCTGCGCTTCCCTGTGGTCCCCCCCTCATTTGTCTTTTTTTCACCAACGTGAGAAAGACAAACAGAAATGAGGAGGACTGGGCCAAAAATAAGGAAGAAGGGGAGGTGGGCCGAAAATAAAAAGGAAGAGGAGGACTTGGGCCTAATTGGAAAAAGAAAACAATAGAAAGAAAAAGAAAAGAGCCTAATCTGGTCGGGATGAGTTAGGCCCGGCTCCACTCTCTCTTTTTTTTTTTATGATTTTGAATACATATTTTTTTAAAATAAAAGAAAATTTTGTCTCTCTTTTGCACTAATTTGGCCCATTTACAAATTAAGCCTTGATTAATCGCGGCGAGCAAAATTAGGTGTCAACAATAACTTAGGTCTTCTAGTTGTAAGGATTAATGTATGTAGTAGGAGTTGTATGTTATATTGAAGAGATGATGAAAATGCAGAATCATGCAAATTCTATAGCTAACCTAGGTACAAGATTAATAGGAGGCAAGGTCGTAATCAGAAGCGTAGACCATTCAAGCAAATATTTTATTTGCCCTTAATCCCCAGGTCGCAAAGGCTTTGTGCGTTTTAAGCCACTGCTGAACACATGACTTGGCATGCAAATCATGAAATAGAAGAGGATCTAATGTATCATCCTTCAGATGCAGAGGCATGTAAACATTTTGATAGAACATGCCCTGAGTTTGCGATAGAGCCTCGAAACATCAGGTTAGGTCTGTGTGCTGATGGATTTGCCTCATTTGGGAAATTAGGAAAAAGTTATTCATGTTGGCTAGTTATCTTTACTCCGTAGAATCCATCCGGTATGTGCATGAAGACACCTTATATGTTTTTGACATTGATCGTGACTAGCCCGCAAAATCCGAAAAAGTTGATAAATATTTATATGCAACCATTGATTAAAGAGTTACAACGACTATGGGATAAAGGTGTCCCTACGTATGACGTTTCTACCGATTAAACATTTGTAATGAAGGCTGCTATTTTTTGGATGATAAATGACTTTCCAGCTTATAGAATGTTATCTGGATGGAGTACAGCTGGGATCTTAAGATGTCCGATATGTATGAAGAGATTGAAAGCATTCATATTAAAACATGGTAAGAAGCCCAGCTATTTTGATTGTCAAATGCAATTTTTTCCGCTAAATCATACATTCAGAAGGAATAAAAAAGATTTCATCAAGAATATGATCAAAGAACACATCCACCATTAAGGTTGACCAGTCATCAAATTTGGGAGCGAGTGCAAGAGTTTCCAACTGTTGTTAAAAACCCTTATGGCACAATTATTGCGTACGGAATTACACATAAGTGAACTAAACGTAGTATATTTTAGGATATATCATATTGAAAGGCCCATCTCATTCATCATAATCTTGATGTCATGTACATACAAAAGAACGTTTTCGACAATGTCATAAATACTATAATGGATGTCACTGGAAAAATAAAAGACCACTTGAATGCAAAAAAAGATACGAAGGATATTTGCGATCGGCCAACACTAGATGCGGATGCAAGCAGCAGGGGACCAAAACCAAAAGCAGTTTATACATTGGACAAGGAGCAGAGACGGGTCGTTTGTCAATGGTTGAAATCGGTGCGATTTCCTGATGGATATTCTTCGAATCTCAAGAGATGCGTTGAATTGAATGAATGCAAGTTGACATGTCTGAAGAGTCATGATTGTCATATATTTATGGAAGACTAATTCCAATAGCTTTCAAGGTACTTCTACCAAATTTTGTTTGGGGAACCATTACAGTGTTAAGTAATTTCCTGTATGATATTTGCTCAACAGTATTGAAAGCATTACACATGGAAAAACTAGAGAGAGATATTCTAATTATTCTTTGCAACTTATAAAGGATATTTGTTCCATCGTTTTTTGATTTAATGGAGCATCTGCTAGTTCACTTGCCTTATGAGGTCAAAATTGTAGGTCCCGTCCAATTTCGATGGATGTATCCATTTGAGAGGTAAATTTTTTCTTAAATAAATTTGAAATTACTTCATTATATATTATGTTCCGATAAATTTTTTTCTATTGCAACTAGGTTCCTATATCATTTGAAGTAAAAAGTGAAGAATAAGGCATGTGTCGAAGCTTCAATTTGTAATGCATATATTGCGGAAGAAATGACAACATTTGCATCATACTATTTTGAATCGCATGTATAGTGCAAGGGGTGGAGAGCAGGAAGAAATGATGAGGGCCCCATTGATCCCAATTGTACATCATTCTCTATTTTCAATTATTTGGGTCGATCAAGTGGCGCATGTAAGTTTCGTCACTTAATAGACGAAGAAAAGCAGGTAGCCCATACTTATATTTTACTGAACTGTTCAGAAGTTGAGCCATACTTCGAGTAAGTGTACATTTGTAAGTATATGTATTGTGTATCAAATATTTGCTAATATATAAATGGTATTTGTTAATAGGAATTTCCGAAATTCAATGTATGGACTACCACCAAATGAGTTTGACCGTTTGCGTGAGGAATAATTTGTAACATAGTTCAAAATATATGTAAGTTGCATATGGACGAAATCCAAGTTATTCAAATTTTTTATACATCATATATTAAAATATATATTATTGACATTGCGTTTGTCATCTTAGGTTCGCAGTAATCATGATCGAGTTGGAGAGCAAAGATTGCTATATCATCTGTTGTGGGGTCCAAAGTCAAGAGTACGAAATTGGCCAGCATATTTCATAAACGGGTATAATTTTCACACTCGAGAATATGGAATGGAAAAAGCCATAATGAATAGTGGTGTGTGTTCAGTCATCCAATGGTGGTAGTTCGAAAGATGATTTTTATGGCTTATTGGATGAAATCGTAGAAATAGAGTACCATGGACCAATAATGTGGGTTGTGTTATTTAAGTACATGTGGTTCGACCCCGTCAAAGGAATGAATGTGCATACGAAATTTAATTTGATTGAAATAAATCACAATAAAAGACATATAAAATATGAGCCATTTGTCTTGGCACAACAAGCAATTCAAGTATATTATGCATCATATCCTAGTTTGAAACATGACAAAACTGATTGGTGGGTTGTATGTAAAACCAAAGCACGAACAAACATCGAGGAATATTGGAAGGACACAGCATATCAACAAGAGAAAGTTCGTAATATGATTGAAACTGATGAATATAACATTCCAACTTTACGAGATCTATGTAGAGCGATGATCGATGTGGATCCAATTGAAATTCACAAATTAAATTTTGACGTGGGTACAGAATTTGATTTTGAAACAAAGGATGAAGATGATGCTCATGAAGAATATGAAGATGAAGATGAAGACGAAGATAAAGGTGAAGATGAAGGTGAAGATGAAGATTACGATTTTTGAAACTTTTTACTAATTATGTGTAATTATTATTATTATTGCGACACGTGTTTTTTTGTTGTTGTCATAATTTTTATTATTGTTGTTGGCGTAATTATTATTGTTGTTGTTGTCGTTGTTATTATTATTATTAGAATTCGTGGCTAATTAGCATCAGATTTAGCCACGGAATTGAAATAGTCAGGAAAAAGCCACGCGACTATATTTCCGAGGAAAATTTTCGATGAATTTAGCCATGAATTTCAACAAAAAGCCATCTTCGCCGGAGACCTTATTTTTGTGGAAAATTCTTGGCAAATTTGCCACGAAAATAGTACATAGTACAATAATTGCCACGAAATCCGAAAAAGCCGGTTTTGCCGAAAAACTTCAATTTTGTCGCAAAATTTGTGGCAAATTTGCCACGAATTTCGCGACGAAAATAGTACGTAGGAGAATAATTTTGGGAGACTTTAAATTCGTGGCAAAATTGCCACAAATTTTGCCACGAAAATAGTACCTAGTGCAATATTTGCCTCGACACTTGAATGTCGTGGCAAAAATCATGGCAATTTTGACACGAATTTTGCCACGAAAAAAGTACATAGGAGAATAGTTCCCGAGACTTTACTGTTGTGGCAAATTTTGCCACGAAAATGAAGTTTTACTAACAATTGCCCGAAAAGTTTTTTTCTTGGCAAATTCGCCACAAATTTTGCAACGACAATAGTATATAGGAGAATAATTGTCCCAAGGTTTTGAAATTCGTGGCAAAATTCATGGGAAATTAGCCACGAATTTTCCAAGGAATTTCAAGTTTCCGGGCAAATGTGACAAAGTGCTATTTTCGTGGCAAATTTCGTGGCATATTTGCCACAAATTTTGCCACGAATTTCAAGTTTTGGGTTAAATATTACTATGTACTATTTTCGTGGTAAAATTCGTGAGAATTTCCTGACAAATTTTGCCACGAATTTAAAGTTTACGGGCAATTATTGCACTATATACTAGTTTCATGGCAAAATTCATGGGAAATTTCCCACGAATTTTGCCACGAAATTCAAATTCCCGGAATGGGTGGCTTTTTTGAAATTTGTGGCAAAATTCGTGGGAAATTTCCCACGAATTTTGCCACGAATTTCAAGTATCTAGCAATTATTGCGCTATATACTATTTTCGTATCAAAATTCGTGGGAAATTTCCAATGAATTTTGCCACGAAATTTAAATTTTCTACGTCAGCTTTTTTTAAAATTCATGGCAAAATTTTGCCATGAATTTCCCACAAATTTTGCCACAAAATTCAAATTTCCGACATAGGCTTTTTTTAATCTTGTGACAAAATTCGTGGGAAATCTTGTGGCAAAATTCGTGAGAAATTTCCCACAAATTTTGCCACGAAATTTAAATTTCCGATGTCGGCTTTTTTTAAATTCATGGCAAAATTCGTGGAAAATTTCTGACAAATTTTGCCATGAATTTCAAGTTTCCGAGCAATTATTGCACTATATACTATTTTCGTGGCAAAATTCGTAGGAAATTTCCCACGAATTTTGGCACAAAAGTCAAAACCTTGGTGTTGCTATGAATTTCGTGGCAAAATTCGTGGGAAATTTCCGACAAATTTTGTCACGAATTTCATGTTTCAGGGCAATTATTGCACTATATATTATTTTTGTGGCAAAATTCGTGGGAAATTTCCCATGAATTTTTCCACGAAATTCACATTCACGGGCAACACCGAGGATTTGATTTTCGTGGCAAAATTCATGGGAAATTTCTCACGAATTTTGCCACGAAAATAGTATATAGTACAATAATTGCTCGGAAACTTCAAATTCGTGGTAAAATTCGTCGGAAATTTCTCACGAAAATAGTTTATAGTGCAATAATTGCTCGGAAACTTCAAATTCGTGGAAAAATTCGTGGGCGGGCAAATGTGACAAAGTACTATTTTCATGGTAAAATTCGTGGGAAATTTCTCACGAATTTTGCCACGAAAATAGTACTTTGTCACATTTTCCCGGAAACTTGAAATTGTGGGAAAATTTATGAAAAATTTCCTACGAATTTTGCCACAAATTTCAAAACCTTGGGGCAATTATTCTCCAATATGGTATTTTCGTTGGAAAACTCGTGACAAATTTGCCATGAATTTTGTCACGAAAATAGTAACACACGTTTATATTCTTCAACTGTCCACCTTGCGTCTACCAAGTAATTTTGGCATAACCAAATCTCCTTCTCGCTGTCCTCATCGCCGTCCACCTCGCCGTCGTTGTTGCCGTCAAGTTTGCCCAGAGTCGACGCCATCCTCCTGGCCGTCACCGCCCTTGCAGACCACCTCGCTGTCCTCCTTGCCGTCGCCGCCCTCGCCGTCCACCTCGCCGTCCTCCTCGCCATCCATCTTGCCCGGCTCAGTAGGTAATCAAGCTCCTTTCCTTGAATAAAATGGTGTCGCGGCCGTGATTCGAGGGGGGGGTCGTGGCCGGGATTTCGGGGGGAGTCGCGGCCGCGATTTCGGCTGGGGCGGTTACGGCCGCGATTTCGGTAGGGGGGAGGGTTGCGGCCATGATTCCGGCGGTGGGGGGAGGGGGGGTCGCGACCATGATTCCGGGGGGTGGGATTGCGTTCTCGGCTGTGTCTTTGATTGGAATTTGCTTCTGCAAAGGAGGGATTGTGCTTTGCATTGTTGGGCGCAATTAGTTGCCATATTTTTTTTTTGTTTTTGTGGATTAGTGGAAAGAAGGTAGGCTTAGAGAGGAGGAGGAGGTCTAGTTCTACATTTCGCCTGCAGAATAGCTAATTCAGACCAGATTTCTCATGAAATATGGCTTCTTCACCTAATGATTTTGCACGACTTGCACTGTTGTCGATTTTTGTTAATAATTTTTCTGCTAAGATCTAAACTTAGGTAAAAGGAAGCTTAAACAGGGAACAAATTAATGGGTTGCATTCGTGGCAAATTTGCTTATTAAACGTAATTTGTGATCTTTTTTCTAGGTCTGTACTCGAACTTTGCAAAATGGGATATTTGGGGCATATATTTGCACAA
Organism: Syzygium syzygioides; assembly: GCA_031216285.1. Classification (NCBI taxonomy): domain Eukaryota; kingdom Viridiplantae; phylum Streptophyta; class Magnoliopsida; order Myrtales; family Myrtaceae; genus Syzygium; species Syzygium syzygioides. The sequence goes on along the minus strand of CM062248.1, from coordinate 3,261,805 downwards.
ATATGGCATCAGACTTGATACTTGTTGTAATTTTTTTTACACATTTAATATGCTTCCTTATATTTTTAGTGGAATCTGATGTGGTCAAAATTTCAATATGTTCTTCCGAGGAGAGCCAGAGATTGTTATTTATCAGAGGCGATAGTCTGTTTGTTTCATTTTCTCAAGTTTATTTCTTGCTCTCTGAAACAAAATGGTAATCAAATGAATTACGTCATTTTTTGTCCCTAATACATGTTCATATTTTTTAATATATTTATCTAACATTTTTACTTGTCAGTATAAACGTGGAGGTCATATGCATGGTGCGGTTTCACAAAGAAGACCAGCCCCTTCCGCTTCCTCGTCCTCGTCCCCGTCCTTTTCCTCTTCCTCTGCCCTTTCATCTAACCCTCAACCACCACATATTCATGAACAACACAGACACATTGGCCCATTCTTCGACCCTCAACAACATATTAGGGGAGAACTCGGGGACATGCGAGCTGAATTTACTTCGATTCCACCTTCTTCTTCAGTGCAACACTCAAATGATGAAGAAGATAGCCGATTCATTATATGTCCATGTGGAGATTCATAAGTACTTTATTTTTTTACGTATATGTAAATTATGGATGTAAACAAAATTATCCATGTTGCGAATTTTTCGTATGCTTCATTGTCTTATTGTCTATATTGTTATAACATGTTTTCAGATTCACGGATTTTACGTATGTTGTGAGGGAAAATAATAGAATAGTCAATAACTGTTGGATCGGGCAGTTTACCACTTTCAGCAGTGCTCCTAAAGAAGTGAAGACTTTATGGTGGAATGAGTTTAAGGTTAGTGTTGTCCCTCTATTTTCTCACAAACTAAGTTCAGTGTAGCATACTAATGGTTAATAATGAATTTTGTCACGAATTGTTTGGTGCATTATAATGGATATGTCACCTGTGACCTTCATAATAACTTTCAGTTGCTTTTCTATTGATTGTAGCGTAAGTTCATGTGGGATGAAATGGAAGAGGAAGAGGTTAGAAGAATTTTTAAGAAGAAAGTTGGTGATCACATACGATATGTGATAAATAGAGCGAAGAGAACAAAAGAAAAGCCGGATTTCATTACAGTTGACAATTAGAGGGAAATTACGAGAACTTGGGAAGCTAAGAAGCATAACTAAAGGTGTGAACAGAACAAGAAAAATCGAGCTTCTAGTTCTAGTGATGGATCTGCGTTTGCCACATATGTTGGGGGCTCTATCAACATCGGCGAGCATAAAAGAAGAATGGTAAGTCTGTTTAAACTTGTCAGTTCATTTGATTCAATGATTACTCATTTATTTTTAAATTTTGTACACAGATGAATTGGGGACGGAACCCATATTTACAGCTACATTTGAACGCACATTTTAGAAAAAAGGATAAGACATGGACTGGCTTTCGAGCAAAAGCTATTAAGGTATGCAGGGTTATAGTTTGGACTTTATGGAAACTAGAATGAAAATCTTGAATGTTTTTAATATTTATGGTAATATGTATGAATTTATATTATTTCCATATATATTTTTAATATGGGAAAAATATGATGAACTTTTAATGAGCACTGCTAGTGGTGATGGTAGTGGTGATAATGGTAGTAGTGGTGATGGTCTTGCTATGTTTGAGCCATCAGTTAACAGTATGGCATTATGGGTGGAGGCAACGGATGGGATGAAAGGAGGAAAAATATTTGGGATAGGATCCTTGTTAAGGATGTACAAACGAAAGCTGCTGCAACTTCATCTTCCAATGCGGCTGTTTCAAGGAGGACATGACATGAGGAACAAATGACCCAAGAATTGAGCCAACTGAAACAGTTGCTTGTACAGAAGGACGAAGAACTGAAGCATTTACTTGGACAGAAGGACGAAGAAATAAGAGTGATGCAACAACAAATGCAACTTATTGTGCGACACCTCGACATCGATCGCAATGAGGTTCCTCCTGTACCTCTTATTGATGTAATAGGTGGTGGGCATAATGATGAGCCACACAATGATGCGGCAATTGGTGATGATGATGATGCTTTTATTGTCAGTCCTTCCTAGTTCATTCTATTCGGGGTCGACCAATCATTGTTGTCGTCCCCTCGTGGCGAGCTACCTCATCAGTCCGAGGACAAGCTTTAGGTGATGTCCTTGTCTTTTGGCTTTAGGAGTTAGAATTGTAACATTGCTGCTGGTTTCATATGTTTTCTAATGGATGTGAAAGTTGACTTATATTCAAATGTAAAAACATTGATCCTTGAACGTTTTTTTAAAATCCTCCTATTTATTTTTTTATATCTAGTTCCACGTCCATGCATAAATGCTTTTTTTATATTTTGGACAAATTCGATATTTTTATTTATGCATCCATATTTTATCAAGTGTCGATAAAGGTGACTAATCCTGATGTCCTGCCGAGTACCAAATCTGCCAACATTTTTATGGTTGTCCCACGTCCTTTCAATGTTTTGAATGTATTACATGATGTTCATTAGTGCTTAGCTACCTCTATGTATTATGAGATTGAATATCGAATACCATCAGTGAGACTTCGCAGCTTATACATTGTAGAAATTAATATTGCTGCTAATTAGATTTAAAATCGAAATTGTCCCTAAACAAAATTCGTCGCAAACTTCGTGATGAATTTTGTCACGAATAGATTTTTTCGCAATTTAGCGACCCAAAAAAAAACACACTTGCTTCGCAAACTAGCGACGAATATAGTTCGTGGAAAATTAGCGATGAATTTTGTCTCGAATAATTACCGACGAATTTTGTCACGAATAATTAGTAACAAAATTTGCAACAAATCATTACTGAAGAATTTTGCCATGAATTCTTTTTCGTTGAAAAAATTTGCGCCGTCGCTAATTTTGTGGGAAATTCATTTTGCCATGATTTTTGCAACGAACAATTAGCGACGAATTTTGCCACGAATTTTTTTTCATCGCAAATTACCAACGAAAATTGAAATTCTTTGTTGGAAAAATTCACGATTTCCCATGATTTTTGCAACGAACAATCTGCGACAAATTTTGCAATGAATTTTCCCACGAATTTAGCCTCGAATTTGTTTTCGTTGCAAATTATCAATGAAAATTGAAATTTTTTTGTGGCAAAATTTGCGAATTCCCATGATATTTGCAATGAATATTTAGTGACAAATTTTCCAACGAATTTTGCAACTAATTTTCCCGTGAATTTAGCCAAGAATTTTTTTGCATCCCTAATTTCGTGGGAAATTCGTTGTGCCACGAGTTTTGCCACGAATAATTAGCGACGAATTTAGCAACAATTTTTACAACGAATAATTAGCGACGAATGTTGACACGAATTTTGCAATGAAGAATTAGCCACGAATTAATTTTCCTTGCAAATTACCAACGAAAATTCAAATTTTTGTCACCAAAATTTTCGACGAATTTTTTTGTTCGTTGATAATTTTGCGGGAAATTCATTTTGCCACGAATAATTAGTGATGAATGTTGCCACGATTTTTGCAACGAATAATTAGCAATAAATTTTGCAACGAATTTATCTATGAATTTTGCCACAAATTTTGCCATGACTCTGTTTTCGTCATAAATTACCTACGAAAAATTAAAATTTTTTGTTGCAAAAAATTTCCGATGTTGAATTAGCGACAAATTTTTTTCTTCGCAAATTCGTTGAAAATTCGTTTTGCCACGAATTTTACCATGAATAATTACTGATGAATTTTGCCACGATTTTTGCAACGAATAATTAGCGATGAATTTTGCAACGAATTTAGCCACGAAATTTTTTCGTTCCAAATTACCAATGAAAATTGAAATATTTTGTCGCAAAAATTTGCGACGATGAATTACCGACGAATTTTTGTTCGTCGCTAATTTCGATGGAAATTTGTTTTGCCACGAATTTTGCCAATTTTTCGTTGGAAATTTCGTGGCAAAAAACGTTGTTTTTTTTTGTAGTGAGAGCATTGTGTAGGAAGTGAGTATTACATTTCACTGTGGTTTTGAAATTATAGCATGTAAAAGGTTGGACCGCATAGGTAAACTAATGTTGAGAATGGCATGAAATTGCGCGCTTATACTTTGTTTGGAAAGCTGACAAATATATACATGTTTCTGTTCACTATTGGGGTACCTCTTAGGTTGTTCATGTTGGTTGTGATAAGTTTGTAGTGGAACAAAAATTGGAAGGTCTTAATGTGAGAAGAAGAGTAGCTACTGCGAATCCCTCCTTATATGCATTGTATGTAGAGTGGAATCGATATGGTCCCTGGTCCCATAAAATGGGAATTGGTCCTCCCAATCCGGTTCTTGGTTCCTAGGTCGGACCAGGAATCGATCACTCCTAATAATTATCATTTTCTTAAACCTCTTTTTTTCCTAATGTTGGGTGTTGGCATCCTTCCACGAATCTCCGGTGGGAATCGACCATTGGGATTATATCCTCGAATCAAACTAATTGTACCGGTATGTGTTGTTTATTAGATTTTTTATCCAAGCAGCGATGGATTCGTTCTCGTGTGCATGTGGATCATGCTGCGACACAGTAATGTTTGAGCAGTTGGTGTGTCCGTCGATGTCAGAGCCATTTGGCGAAGACGGCAGTTACCTGCCATTCCTATTATAGCTATTTGAAGGAGGAAAGTACGACGAAGATGAAGATGTGTTGGCTCTTGCTCGAGTCAACGAAATAGAAGAAGAAGCAGATGTTGAACCGAGTGATGGCAGCCACCATTCTCAGACATAGTCGAATAGGGACGAGAACATCGATGATCAGCACCTAAGGTCCCTTTTCACATCCATGCTCATTATTACTTATAAAACAAGTATTGACGGTTGTTATCTCTTAATTGATTATTACCTAGCATTTTCGCGATAAATAATCTGGTACGCATTTTTTTGCTAGACAGGGAACGATTGAGGACTTCCATCCTCCGGCAAGGTTGGTCTACAACAAGCATGTCTACCGCTACACTACTTATGGTTAGTCTCCCTCTCTCTCTTGTTCAATATTGTGAAGCGTGTGAAAGTCACACTTGTGGTTGTCCATGAAGTTTGGACCCACTAAGTAGTTAAAAAAGAAAGTTGATATTCAAAGCGATCAACCTCGGCGGGGTTGCCTTTTTGTTCGGGGGATTGCCATGGTCGGTTGTATGCTATTTTATATCCTCATACCTGTCGCGTTGTGCTTTCGTACGCTAAGGAGATACTTTCATTTGTCACGAATGGGAGAATTGTCTCCAAATAGGCTACTAAGGTCCGACACAAATATTTCGCCCAGACATCCCACAGACATTCCATCACTAGACAAATGGGAGTCTCTCCTAGACCATACCTCACGTAACAGCAGGTTTGTGATTTTTATCTACCTATTTAGTATAAATTTTGATTTGGAGCTGCCACTAGTCATTATTGGTAGGTCGACTAAAATCTAATCGAGGTACAGGAGAAATACCACGATTTCGCGAATCATAAATTCTGAGTAAGGGAACTTGGTTACGCTAATAATTTCGAATTGAGATCTCTAATGCCCTTTCAGTGCCTAAATGATATAATGTGTCTAACGTGTCACGTGAGTTTTCAGAGTATATCCACTAATTCTAATTGTTCTAATCAGGAAAACAATCAATCAATCATTAATTGTGCAATCAATCGCAATCAATCAAGACAATTCTAATTTGATTTCTAAAATGAATGCCAATCAAAAATACCAAAACCCTAATGAAGCCCTAAAGGCTTGCTCATTCAATGATTAGTGTTGGTCTTAGGGTTTTAGGATATTTTAGGGGTAAAAATCCCTTTTAATTCGTAAACTGAGGAGTTCCTAAAAATCCCATTTGGGCACTTTAAAAAATTCTAATTTCACTTGCAAAGGTTGGCTACGTGGTTGTTAAGGCATTCTGTGAATTTTTGAAAATTTTAATTTTTGATTTTTTTTCAAAAAATTTATTCTTGAGAATTTTCTTCTCCAAAACCTATTTTTTTTTTGAGATTTTGAAATTTTATGAGATTTTAAGATTTTTCAAATTTTTTTGTGTTTTTCTGGATTTTTCATATTTTTATGGATTTTCTGAGAATTTTCTGATTTTTTTATTTTTAAATTTTCAGGAATTTTTGAATTTTTATGGACTTTCTGAAATTTACTGGTTTTTATGAATTTTCTCTAATTTTTCCAAATTTCTGGAATTTTTTGTTTGATTTTCATTTTTTTTATTTTTTATTAAGTATTTTTTAGAATTTTTTTCAAAAATTTTTATTCTAGTGCCGGAAACCGAATTGGGTTGAACCAGTTCAAACTGGTCTGAGTAACTCTAATCGGCTGGCACCAACGCTGGCTGACGTTTTAGCGGGCACGACGCCAAACGGCACTGTCTCTTCCTTCTCCTCTCATCGGCATTTCGCCGTATGCATGGTATGCATGATTTAGGTTCAAGCATTATCGAAACCGTCGGTTTGACCTTGCCATCGATGAGCCTCCGGCGACCTTTTGTCATTTCGTTTGGTTTAATAAAGAGTTATTATCACCTTTTATCAGTCTAACCTGACTAGTTTGCTGCTAGACCATCGCCCGACGGCGAAAAACTAATCTAAAAAACTTTAACCTAAAAACTAATCAACTATACTCTTCAAGTATTCAGATCACTAGATTAATCGCCTTAGCCGTCTAGATCGATCCCAATCATTATTAGAACATCAATCAAGGTGAGAAACTACTAACTTGAGTGACCTATGGTCACGGGAGGCGCTCCGGTGAAGATCGGGAACTTCGGCGATGAACAACAATCATGGCCGACTCAATTGAATACATTGTCAAGCCATATTTTGCAATCAATTAATGAAACTTGTGATTAGAAACTTATCATAGACAGCAACAAACACAAAATTGCCAATAAAATCACATGAACAACAAGATTAAACTTAAAATATATTTTTTGGAATTTCAATCAAATCGTGACAACAATCGAAGTTTATCTGTTTCAATGGAGTGTCAAATGAGATTTTCGGGACAATTGGCAACCATGGAGCTCTTCCTCGACACTTGAGCTTCAAGCTGGTGGGTATAGCCTCGCCGAAGAGCGTCTGGACACACCGGCTGAGTTCAATTTACAAGCGTTAGCGATCAACCTTGCATTGACTGTCAGGTGTGGAGATTCACTATTGGAGCCGATTTGCCGGTGTTTTTCTCTTTGGAAAAACACCAATCACTCGGTCCTTGGAACCTCGACGCGCCTCTGGTACGATTTCTCTCTCTTTCGTCTTTGTTCTCTCTCTCCCTTTCTCTTTGGAATTCTCTCGAGCATCTGGCCTTCACAAATAATGATTTTTCTCCATATTTCTAGCTTGATTTCCTGCCAAAACTTTGTTACCATCGACCTCCGAATTGGTTATGATGGATAATCGATGCCAGCTGGAGGTTCCCCAGCTAGTAGAACCATTTTTCACGTGCTCAATTAGTTTGAGTAAGTCGGCGAAAGCTTGGCCTCGATAAGATATTTTCCTTTCTTCCAACGTGTGGAGCAAGTCGGGTAAAGAAGATGACCAACTCGGGTTGGGTCAGGACGATCTGACCAACCCGACAGACCTGGATTGGTCCAATTTTACAAATTTGATCCAATTTTGACCCAAATTTTCAAATTTAACCCCAAAATTGGATTCCTGAACACATTTTGCATCCAAATACGAGATTTGTCACAATTTTTATCACAATTAAACCCAAAATTCCCAAATTTGAACTCGGATCACTAGGGTTTTTCTTTAATTCAGTATCCATATGACCTGATTGAGCAAAATTGATGCTAAAATTGAATTGCCCATGTCCAATTAACCCTAGAAACAGTGGTCTCTTGGTTCGACAATTTCAAATTGATCAAGATTCCCAATTTGCGCTTAAAATCCCTAATTTTCAATTGATTTTTGGGATTTTTCAGTTTCTCCGTTAAATTATGAAATTGGACTGACCAATATGCAATTCAAGGTCCCAAAATTATTTGTTGTGAAGATACTACGGCCTAGAAATGACTAGAAATGGTTCAATTGAATTTTTGACTCAATTTGGACTTGATGTTGTGGTGATGAAATTGGATTTAAAATAAGACTAATTGATATTTTTATGGAATTTTTGGATTCCATTTGCTAGTTTTCTTGATTTTCTTCCTTATTTTGGCTAAAAGAAATTAAGGAAAAATTCAGAAAAATTATAAAAAATATTTTTGGTTTAGAAATAGGTTCCTAAGCTTGACCAAGGTTTCTAATCCTAATTTTGTGATTTTTAAGAAAATTTGAACAATGGGCAAAAAATTGGGTGTCAATAATACTCGAGACAAGGGGGAAAATGTTGGACGAGATCGGATAGCTGTTCGGTAGGCTTAGGAGGACCACGGAAAATGATTTGGAGATGCAAAGGATGGAGGCTGCGGTGAGCAGAGAATAATGAAGCATGTAAAGAGCAAATAAATGGAATAAGGTTAGAACTGTGGCGTCGAGACAGAATAAAAATCTGACCAGCATGGTGGTCGATGATCCTTTTAAATGAGAAGGCAGATGAGCATAAGATTGATATAATCAGAGGAAGCTCATTTTAGATAAGAGAAAGAATGTAGATGACGAGAATGGCAAGGATGGAAAATAAAATTCATCTGAATCAAGCAATCAAGAAGGTGCTGTCGATGCTAAACTTACCAGCAAGGCTTTAGTTTGGTGCTCCAATGTCTTACCACTCGATGACATTGTCTCGGTATGTCCTTTTCATTGATCTGATTCTTTACTAATCTATACACGGGTCTCTCTGTCCATCTTAACAAAAGTAATAATGTCCAATTGTCAAACCTCTCCCTACTTGGATGCTCGAGAAGGAGGCGCATGCTCATACTGAATGCTGCTTTACATTTCTTAGAAAGTTTGAAATAGCTAATGCTTTCCCATCAAGTAATTTTGAGGACTTTATTATGAGGCTTATGACCGAAGATAAGGGGGAACAGTTGACACCTTTGCTTTTCCTCTGTTTGTGAATCTTTTGAGTTCATACGGCAGACATGGCTACTATTCTCGTGCTGGTTCACGATGAGTGATTTGTCCACTGATAATTTTGCTCCTTTGTTAGAGCTGAATAATCATCCGGCTTTTGTGTTAATCCTTCACATGAACATTTGCATATTGCTCTATTTTAGAATGTTTAAGGTCGCAAATGCTATGCCTATGTGGTAGGTCCAGCAGCTTGTGTGAGAGAATGGGACGCGTTCTAACACCAGCAGTGCTTATTTTCACGCAGGAAAGATGATGATTAAGCTCGAGGTTTTAAGCAATCAGAAGAGAATGAACGACAATATCAAATCTACTAAGTGCGGCCTCACCACCTTTGGTTTGGAGTGTAAACTTGATGAGCTGCGAAAGGAAATCTCTTCTATTCATGGGGGAAAATTACCCTAGTCAGTCTTGACAACTCGACAGATAAGTATGATTAGCGCCAGAAAACCCAGCTCAATAGCAGAGGTGACTATTTTTTTGTACTGAGAAATGATTAGCAACAGATAAGTATATTAGCGCCAAAAATCTGGTAACTCAGTGTTACCGTCCCCGTTACAGGTTTATGGAATGCTGATGGGTAGATCTACGTATGAGGGCATGCTAATGAAAACAAGCATCCATTTGTCCTAACTAGAGCTGGGTTGGTTGGTAGCCAGAGGGAGGCAGCTACATGGACTGGCGATAACCTTTCAAACTGGGAGCACCTGCACATAAGCATCTCGATGGTACTTCAGCTGGTAAGTGAATAATGGAGGCTATGCTGCTTGTTTTTGCGGGAAGAAATTCCATTTGCATTTGTTTTGCGCTGCTTTTTGCATTTTCCTGTCCAACTTCCATCTTTTATGACTTATTAATTTGATTTCACGGAAATGACGGTACCAACTTTGTCATTTCTTTTGAATGCGATACTAGAGTTATGGTTAGAACTTGTAATATGTCATTTCTTGTCCTTCCATTGCGATACAGAGAAGGTCTTTTGTTCTATCTGTTCTGCTATGATGAACTTGTTGCTGTTGTTATTCTCAATTCTTCTTCTGCCCTAAACCGGAACTTAATGCTGTTGCTGGGAAATTGTGGCAGGGCTCTGTTAAAACAAACAATAAAGGTAAAACGAGCAATGATCGTGCCCAAATTGATGATGGTGAAAGTGACATGTCTGAATCAGATCGAAGAGCTGAAGAGAGTGATTCATCCGAAGACGAAGTCTGCTTAGTCCTCTAGACAGCTGGGAGCATATTGAGAATTGTATGATGCTTACCTATGATTGATTGGCACTCGGGTATTTACAGGTTCCTTCACGGAATACGATTGGTGATATTCCTGTTGAGTGGTATAAGGATGAGGAACATATCGGTTGCCACGCAAAGGGGAAAAAGAGAAAAAAAGAGAGAAAGACAAGACAAATTGGATGCTTTTCTTGCCAGTGCTGACGACTCAAAAACTTGGTGGGTTCAACTTTCCTTTTAGTGGCTTCTATCTATTGAGATCGTCATAGGAAACTAATGAAAGTACCATATGCCTCAAACTCGAGGTCATATTTGTTATTCCCTCTCCGATTCCCAAAAGGCCAAGCGCCTCAAGTCCATTTACGAGAATCTCTCCCGTGAGGACTTCTCCAATGGTCAGATTGAATAAGCTCTCTCCGCTCTCAAGGTTCAATGTGAATTCACAAATGTTA